>JAEIFK010000678.1:23252500-23365000 GCA_018901825.1 Drosophila funebris | reverse complement strand
GCCATCGTCTTCTACAATTCAAGGGCACGGGAGCTAACACGGTCATTACTTGTATATTGCTGAGCTGCTGGCACATTTGATCAAATTGAATGGCTTACGTTGCCTGGCCGGCGGCCGCAATGATTTCTAATTTGAATTTTTACTACCATGCATTTGCAAATAATGCTTCGACTCTCTGTTCGACTGTTTGTTGTATCTTGTACCAGTATGTTGTGTGCTGTGCTTGTTTGCCTTATTTATGGCCAGCGCCCGTGTAATTAATCTTCTGTAAAGTTGTAATACTCAAATACATGTATGTTACATGCATAACGAAGTACAAATAGTAACCAAGTATAGTCTCAGTGCCACATTATTAGCCGCATGCCATTTGTTATCGCCGCCTGGCTAAAACGTACAGTTTGCCTTTTGCATGCATTTCTAATGCGACTCTTTATGACATTTGTGTGTGTATTATGTTTGTATTAACAGTGGGATACGGGTGTCAAGAAGTTTTGGATGACTGAAACCGTATGCTAACTCAAAAGCACATTAAACATTTAAGTGTCTGGCAATAAAAATCCCCACGGAATACTTGACGATAGACTCTCGATTTAAATAAATATCGATATAAGTACAAGCAACTAACATGTTATGTCTGAATCTACACCCATTTATTCGACTCTAAGCAATAGAGAGAAGGTTAGGAATATTTTCCAGCTCTGTCGCTGCTTTCATTTCCTCTTCTTTCAAAGAATAATTCATAAATGGTTGATCTTCATTGATTTGGAATTTATTACTATAAAATTGCCACCGAATAAAGAAATTAACTTGGGGGAATATTTCAAGGTAGAACCAATTTATAATAAACTTATAAACGCATTTTGTTTTTGAAGAAAAACAGAAAAGCAATGTGTGAATAAATGCTGAACTTACTTATTGTTGCAAATGAATAAGTGCACTGCTTGATAAGCACTGCTTGCAGCTAGACTATACTAAATTTGTAAGCTTAAATTTGTTCATCTTTTTGAGCGAAATACCCATAGAAGTTAGTTGTTAGTTGAAATGAAGACAAGACTATGTTGCCAAATTGCAGTACCAATATGAGTTTTAAAACGAATTAAAGTTAATTACAGCCGCAATTTAATAACAATCGTATTCGCATACGTTTCTTGTATTCCATTCAAAATGTTTAGTATGGGGAAATCACCGTTACATCGTTACAACAGCGAATGTCTTTCGGCGAGCGACCCACGCATAGACAATAATTAACTGGCATATGACGACATGGGACATACTAAACAAGGGAGTGCATGACACTGAGATACCCCGTATAAGCACTACTCTGCTGTTAAGCTGTTAAGAATAAGTCACTTTGTGCTGAATAACTGCCTTCTTAAAGAGCTAAGTAAACTGTGTGTTTATGTTATATTTTATTACAATAACTTCAGAATAATGCTTGAAATTCATGTTATAAATGAACAGGGAGTCTGGTCATAACAAGGAAATTAACTTTTTTAGCCTATCACTTACTTACAATACTCTCGTACATGCAGGGTATTAAAAGACACATCGCACTAAACAGACAATGAAACATACTCATATTTATGATTACATAGGTATGTATGAATACCCATGAAGATAAACTATGTATACATATATAAATATGTTTGTTAACCGTCCCCTACCTAAGCACACACGTGAGCCACAAATGTGCATAACGAACACTATGAAAACCCCTGAAATATTTGGAAAAATCCACTCAAACTCGGAAATGTCAATCTAATGTTACAAATTCAATCAAAATTGCTCGTAATTTATATACTTAAAATGTTATAGCAGAGCATACACTTAAAAAAGCTGCACAATTAACAGTGTTGTCAAGTTGGAGGTGTTAAACAAATGATGTCAATTCTTGTTATTTTGTATTTAAGTAATCCGTAGCTATAGAAAGATGTATATATTGATTAAATATATTTGATTTATTTACTGTTTTATATCTTCTTTTCATTTAAGTGTCATAATTGTTGAGAATAAAAAACAAATACAAGTTGAGATTAGGATATGTAACACATACTACAAGTTATACAAGGCTAATTTTAGCGGGAAACGGCTGAATAGACAACACTATTAACAGAGCCGGAGACCGAAGGTAACAGCGGGAGAGCGGCGATCGCGAGCATATGCTACGAGCATACATGTGCTTGCGTTTGTGTTCGAGTATCTCAGTTCTGTCTGATATTCGTATACTCGTATTCTCGTAGTCGGCATTTCATAGAACTTTTTCAAAAGCAAAACAGTTTCGAAACGTACGTGAAACAGAGCAAATCGTTTTGCTGTCGACAAATCAACGATCAACGATCAACGCGAAGAATTAAAGTGTTTGAGATTTGAAAAGGAAAGCAAAGAAATAGAATTAAAAGAGAAATACATACATTTGTTGATCAATTGAAACTAGAAGCGATTTAAAGCGAAAACAAAATGCACAGCAAAATATTGGATGAGGTACGTTTATTAATCATTGAAATGTATTTTCTATAAGAGATATCATAATGCTCAGCATTTATTATTTTGTTTGCCGGCTCGTGTATCTATTTTTGTGGGCAAATGTTTCGCCTTCACTTCGTAATTGGTAGTTGAGATGGTTCCAACGTCAGATGCCTCAGACCTCATTGTTAGTTGGTACTTAGTCACCAGCTCCCGATTTCTCTTCAACACCGTGTCATCGTTTTATTTACATCCATCACAATCATAAACATTGCCAGCCCAAGCGACGCCAACGCTTTTCCTTCGTAATGGCAACTGCGGAAAAGCATTGCTTTGTTGCCTGGAAACAAAGCAAGATGGTGCTGGTTGGTTACCAATTGAGGAAATGCTTCAGATGTTCAGTCTTGAATGAATTGGACGAGAATTTGACCGAATGCGTACAAAATCTACATATGTAAATAATATAATATTCGGAGAGAAACACGAGCGAGTCTTAACGAATATCTAATTCAGTCAAGTTCTTCTTGGAACTAGATTATACCCATACTTTGGCCAGACTTGTTCAAATGCCTCAAAATTATAGCTCTCGATGAACTGGTTTGCCAGCTCTGAGTAATTTGCGTATATCAGTTTAAATATTATTATATATGTATATATTAAATGTATGTTGATTAAGTCGAACTCAGGTTTATTTATGAGCTTATGCAAGTTGCACATGATTTATTGTTTACTGTGGGACTTATGCAAGTTCTAGTTCAATACATGGTTATTCAACAGATAGCACAACTGACTTACAGTCCTCCAGCCCTCGTCCCTCCTCGCCAATCCCTCGTCTAAAAAATGGACTGGCATTTGCTATAATCACACGCTGAGGTGTCTGTCGATTACAGAATCAGCTGCACCAGCACGTTTGTTATACACAGTACTTGTTATATATGTATATACAGCCTGTTATACAAAACACTTGTTATACTGTCAAAATGTTCGATTTGCTGACCCAGCTTGTTGTTGTTGCTGTAGCTTGCCATGCACTGCATAAGCAGTTTGTTATACGCAGTATCTGCTATACATTACACTAGTTATACAAATGACGAGCTGTCCTATTTGCTGACCTAAGCTGTCACATGTACCTGTAACTCTCAGTGAACGCGTGCAGAAGACCTATAAATCAGAATTGCCAGATTATATTGATGCCTCCAACTTTGTCCATTCAATGGCTGACACTTGCACGGGCGATTTATTTTTGTAAATTTGTTGGCGCATTCGTCAAAAGGTGGGGAGCTGACCCCTCTGTGATCAGTGCAGGTGTGTTGGTGTCTTTTGAATCACTGCGACTATTTTTACTCTCGATTTTCATTTTGTTACTCAAGCAATTCGAAATATACTTATTTTATTTAACGAAACAAATCTCTGAGAGCGCCCACAACAATAAATGAATTTCATTAATGCTATGCCGAATTTGGTATACCCTTTAATAGTTTATAAAAATCACTGCGTTGCAAGCTGCACAACAAAATGATGCGACTCGCAACACAGAAAAATGTGTGAATTTTCAATTTCACATTGAATGATTTCACTGAATGAACACAAGCTGAGGCTTTTGCATGTCAATGCGAATGGTCACTTTGACATGTTTAGGAATTTGTTAATTGGCTGACAAGGGAATACAACAAAGGAATGACTCGCAAACGTGCGTGATTAGCAGGCAGAGCCCAGGGGACAATGGTACCCACAAGTATGCGCGTGTTCCCATTACGAGTAGTTTTGTCGGTCAGTCAGATAGTGTTCTAGGGTCCGAGCTCCAGACGCTGAGGCAGACCAGACGACGCGACAATCGCCGATAAGCGTCAGAGAATGTATTATGATTCAATGTAGACCTTCCCCTAGTTCAAGCAATTGTAATTCAATTAACTAACATATGCTCTTTCTTTTGGCAGTTCAACGAGAATGGTTATCTTGTCATAGAGGATTTTTTAACTCCCGAGGAAGTGGACACGCTGTATCAGGCTGGTCGCACACTTTGCTTGGATGCGCCACAGTCGAATCGGAAAATCTTTAGCACCATCAAAGCTCAGGATGCGCACAGCAAGGAACTGTACTTCATGGAGTCCGGCGACAAAGTGCGCTATTTCTTTGAGGAGAGCGCAATTGGTGATGAGGGTCAGCTGATTGTGGATCCAATGATAGCGCTAAACAAAGTGGGTCATGCCCTACACTCAGAGCATCCGACTTTCAACGACTTGACCTTTAGCAATCGCGTTCGTGAGATTTGCTGGCAGCTGAACTTTAATAGGCCCGCCGTTTGCCAGAGTATGTATATATACAAGAATTCCGGCATTGGCGGCGAGGTGACGCCGCATCAGGACTCTTGGTTCCTTCACACAGAGCCCAACTCGGCAGTGGGTTTCTGGTTCGCTCTCGAGGATTGCACGCTTCAGAATGGCTGTCTGCAGTTCATTAAGGGCTCACACAAGAGCGGTGTACACCGTCGTTACCTTCGCAATCCCGACAAGGATGCCAACGAGCTAATGGTTTACGATCGCGCTGCACCCGTTTATCCCAAGTCCAGCTTTACCCCTCTGCAAGTCAGCAAAGGTGAGTTGCACAGCAATAGAATTCGAGTCATTTGTACCATAGATATTTAATTCATCATCCTTGGCAGGCACGTGCATTGTCATCCATGGGAATGTGGTACACAAGAGTGAAAAGAATCGTTCACAGAAGAGTCGCCATGCCTACACCTTCCACGTAATCGAGACTGAAAATAATGTCAAGTATTCAGAGGACAACTGGTTACAGGCGCCGCAGGACAAGCCCTTCCCTCTGCTGTTCGAACGCAAGGCTTAGACGTTTAACGGAATCGGGTTTGTGATTATTACACTGCTGTTTTCGGTATTTTTGCTTATAAGATTTTAGAGTTTCATTTGTGAATGTAAATGAAATGGAGCGCCATATGTTATAAGTTGCTGTATATGTCGAATTTTATGAAATTGCAATAAACAAAGTCTAATATTTACACGTAATTAAACTGCTTAATCGAAAAAAGGATTTATAATAGTTGGCAACGCTATCTATATGGAATTCTAATGGAAAACATCGAAAAGCTCAAACGGTTTTGCACTCGGCTAAGTATTTAGCGATCAGCTCAAAAGTATGCTACGGAAAAAAGGATTCGGGGTGTTTCTAATATGGTGTGGGTTTCATCAGAAGCCGCAAAGTAGGCAATCATAATTCTTAATCCACAGTGCGCAGAATTTTACTGTACTTGAACAACGATGTGGGTAGGAATTATAGGTTACACAGAATAATCCACATATCGTCCTTATACGTATAAATAAAGAACGTAAAGTTGAAATTAAACTAAATGCAATGAATGCATTTATTATTGTCAGTTTAAATAGCATCCACATAACGCACAACGAAAATCCAGTTGATTATTTGATTCACATGCAGATATTGCTTTAAGACTGACCGTTTTAACTTAAATAAGATAGAATCAAGCAAAGATACTTCGGTTATAATTAATGTGACTAATTTGTGATAATCGACATGGGAATCTTGTTTATTAAACGTTTTGGCAAAAAGGAAAACAAAATCTGGAGAGCGCATATAAGAAGCCCTCCACATGCTGCGGATATCCACACACACACACACTCACACATACGCACACACATCGAGTGGACAGTTTTTTGCTCCTTGGAGTCTTTTGTTGTCGCTTCGCTGCTGCTGTTGTTGTTGTTGTGGTTGTTGTTGACTTCTTATATGTGTGTAATGTTCTTTCATGTTGCAAAACGATTTGTTGGGCGCAAGATTTATGAACTTGTTTTCCCTGACAGCCGACAGTGGTTAAGGTAACACACACACACACACACACACACACATAGACGCACGTACACCAACTGGCCCTGTGTGTGTGTGTGCGTGGACATGCCGCTAATTAGAAGATTTTAATTATCTGTTTTCAATCAGCTTCCACACAGATAATGATAATGCTGCCTTGTTCTCGTTTGGCCTTTTTTTTATTTTTTTTTTTTTTTTTTGGATTATTGGCTATTTAAGCCAAAATGTTGTTGACATTTTACCGAGTCGACATTGTCGTTCGCCTGGTCAGAAATTTTGGAAGGTGTTTTTTGGTATCGCGGCCACGCGAATGCTGCCAATAAATGCTGTCAAAGTGTCCTAAATCGATTAGAATTGATTTTGAGAAGCTCGCTGACAGCCCAGGCGAGCAAATGGAGGAACGGGAGGCTGCGAACTGGAAAGTGGGAAGTGGGAACTGCGAGCTAGGGATAAACTCAATCCCTGAAAAACAAAGAGTCAGCTTCAGTGGCAGATCCTGTGCCTCACTGTACACAATCACAATAGCGGATTACAGTTGTCTGTCGTGTTCTGTGCTCTGTGTTCTGCGGCCAGCCCGTTGATTGTCGGCCTTTTTGCCCAGTTGTCCCTCGTTGCGTGCTTAAGGCCCAAAAGGAGGCGATGTCGCTGTCATTGACGATTTATGTCAACTGCCGCCGCGGCACAATATTCAAATTCTTTGCATTCACTCATCACTTGTCGCCAGCACGTTGCCTGCTCCCGCTTCTGCTGCTTGCTCTTAGGGTTGCGGGATACATACTGAGGGGGGGGGGGGGTTTGTCTGATAGTAGATGGGGGACGGCATCAGCTTTTGAAGCGCTGAGCTGCAAAATTATGTGTCCGTCATGGCATACCTGACGAGGGTCGCTTGATCGGTTCATACAAATGCTTAGTTTCAAGTAATGGCTCAAATGTATATAAGCCAAATATAATATATCTACAAATATTATTATATTATTAATATGAACTGAGGGATTAATCATTTGAAATATTTAGTTTAGTTACTTAAAGTAATTGAAAATCATAAAACTATTTAATTGGCAATCTAAAAATACGATTTTTGGATCACTTTTATTTTTATAAAAGCTTTTGAAATATTCTTATCTAAAGAGATTAATCAGTCAGCATCTTCTACTTATATCAACTTCCTCAATGATTTCAAATATTTAAACCTGCCAAAACTGAGATATTTAAGGAACAGCTATGTTTCCATGCTTTATTTATATTTTTGTAATGCTAGAAACGAATAAAAGAGTATATTTAGTTGATCACTTTATGTTCTATTTAATTGAATATCTAAAAATATATTAAGTCATCTCTTTATTTCAAATTTCTCCATGATTCCATAGACTGATGTATGATGTGTGAAGTATACTTCTTCAATATTTCATGGAATTAATAATATTAATTAATTGCTTACTTATTTAATTAAATAATTAAATATTTAATTGATAGTCTATAACTGAAGAAGAGAGGCAGCTGTTTTGTAGGTTGAGCTTTCAATTATGTTGACTCTAAACTTCTACAAGTTCTCAAACCACCCTCTGGCTAACTGGCATTTGTGTCTAGTTAACTCGCCACTCAGTTTACCCTTCACACACACAAATTGAATTCGAAAAACAAAAATAAAAAACCAAATTTATTTAACTCTAATGGATTTGGGCATCTCGAGTGGCTCGCATAGCTTTGCCTTTTGCATTTACCCCTCGGACTATGGACTCTGATTATGGGCTCTGGGTTGGGTGTACGGTATCCATTTTCCATTCTTATCTGCCCCGTTTCTCGCGCCTTGTGCCACGTCGAGCTGAGCGCGTTGTGTTAGTTGTTACTTTGATTTGACAGGATTCATTGTCTCCGCCACTTGAATGACTTCAAGCTTACGCGCCGCAGTCTGAGACTCTGTCTCCCAGCCTTAGTCTTAGTCTCGGCCTCCATCTCAGCTTCATTTTCAGTTTAAGTCTCAGTGCCAGTCTGAGGCATAGCCACATTGTCCGCATCGTGGAATCCATCGTCGTCCGAGCCTGAAGTCAATGCGTATTGACATTTTAAATGCGTCCATCACTTTGGGTAGACTTTGGCTTCGCTGACGGAATTGATTTAAATATATTTCGGCCTCAAGGGGCCAACAGTTCCATGGTCATGTCAGAGTCTTAGTGGGCATGGGCATGGGCATGGGCATGGGCATCGGCAGTAAATTGGTCGGAAGCTGCACAAGCAAAGGCATTGGAATTTATAAGTGACACGCATTTTGGATGCTTTGATTGACTTGTGTCACTTTGTCTCATTTGTCAGATGAACGCCTTCATCCAGTTGCCATCCAGTTGCCATCCAGTTGGTGGCTGTGGCGCTTAAGTGTCAGGTGTCTCATTGGCCACTCAATTGATATGTTTACCATGCGCCGGCCATCAAAACAATTGGATCTGAGGTGGTTGACTGTGATGGCTCACACCGCTTGGCACTCAAGGCTTTTGTCCAACTTAAATGACATGCGGCTGCATTCAAACGCCCATCAAATCATTACACAGTTGAGCGGCGGCAATGCATCCTTTAGGCAATATCCTGCCACAAATCCAATGCCCAGCAGCGCCTCAAACTCATACATGCGATTTATGACAGCTATGCCTGGCACAGGAAATGTCCTGCCTGCTAACCGGAGATATGTTTCATATCCTGCAACACGTTACCAACTACCGTGAATACTCATACTCATGCTCATACTCGCAATCATATCGTGGGAGATTCACATTCATTTCACAATTGAATGCCGCTACTCAGGCTCTGTGACAGCCAAGATTTGTTTGCTTGCCATTCCCCTCACCTTTTGGGTGCGCTCCTGTCCAGCTTTCCAGTTTCATCGAAAAGGGTTTAAGCTCTGATAATGCGTGTCTCAATTGAGTTTGACTAAATTGAATTTCCATGGTTCTAAGCCCCTTGGGATGACAGCAAGACAGCAGCATTAAGTTTAGATGTGATCTGACATTGATAAGATTATGTACATATATACTATTAGTTAACTAGGCAGATATCATATATATCCTTATTCTGCATCATTGGTATCATTGGTAATCTTAACTGAAATGATACTTCCCTTAAACTGATCTCAATTGAGATGTCCGTATGCAGAAGTATGCATATAAGTAAGGCTTCTCTGTAGAGAGAAAACTAATTGAAATATTTAGTTTATATAATTAAGTTTAACAGATGTGAATCAACTTAAGTACAGGGTATCACCTTTATAGTACATTTGACTAACATTCTTTTGTTAATTTTAAATAAATTAAATATATTATCGCCTCACCTTTTATTAACTTTTATTAACTTTGTGCAAAATTGTTAGTAACCCTATTAAGTATATACATATATGCTTGGTCATCCGTCCGTCTGTAAAAAATACTAATTATGGTCACATTTCTCAACGTAGTCTCTTCTTACTTAACAAGTGCTTAAAGAATAGTATATAGAAAGAATGCTGAAAGTTGCATCAAGATCGGTTTATAAATAAAACAGATGTTCAGAAAAGAAATATAAGTAATTTGTCCATTGAATCATTGCGCGTTACGGGCAGCCCATGTGTGCAAGCGAGATAGCGAACGATTGCGATATGTGCAGCCGAAAAATGAAATGGCGTAGCACTCAGCTTTTGATCAATTATGTATACATATGTGAAAGCTGGCTGCTACAAGCATGCAACGAATTCATATGCTGAATGAGAGTTTCAAAAGAGTATTCTTTTGTATTCAATAAACTTATTATTAAAATTCCTGTCCAGGGTATTATACTGTCGGTTGCGCGCGACTGTAGCCTTTACGACTGATCCAGCTAGTTGATGTGATGAAAATATCAACTATTTTATTATTTGATTTTTACAATGTTTGACTGATAATCTTCTGAGCCTAACAAGATTACATGATCAAATTATTCGATTTTAAATGCTTACAAATAAAGATGATCAACAAGTGATCGATAACTTGTGTCAATAAATAAACTCGTCGATAAATGCAGTTTTATTGTTTGCTGTCTGAAGTAAATAATAAAACTGAAATAAATTACAATCAATATGCATATTTTTTAGTGAAGAGCAGGCAATCAATGGTATAAAGGCTGTATATTCAAACTATCAAATTCATTTTAAATACTCAAACGTATATTTAATTATTTACAACACAAAGCACTTTAATTATGCATCTCAACAGTGAGAATATTATTTGAAAAACTTTATAATAAAGCTAACAATATATATTTGCCTCTGATCAAATATCATGAATGGTCATGTAGAGTTATCCCCTCTTTTTGTTGCAGCAACATCAGCTGACAGCGGACTGTGGACAGCTGGGAGTACTTGCAGTAATTATGATTTGGCCAGGAGTTTGCATCCAGATGCAGATGCAGTTGCCAGCTGCCTTGGAGAGCGTAGTCAGAGTGTAGCGGCTGTTGCAACGCCCAGAGGTGTAGCCAGGTCGATTGTAAATTGAAAGCCAAAGACGCCCCCCGAGCAACACGCCCATGTGCTGCTGTAGATTGGAGCTGCAAACTGGGAGCTGAAGCTGAAACTGAAACTGAAGCTGGGGCCCGGGATTTGGCATTTGCCACAATTGTCTGGCACTTTGTAACTGTCGGCGGCTATTAAGAGGCTCATTTTTTTGCGACTGCCGGTGCGCTATGTTCAACGGTGTTGGCATGCAAATCCAGATCCAAATGTTGCTACCGGCAACTGGGCAACTGGGAACTGGCAACTTGCAACTTGCAATTGGCGGCAGCTGTAGACTCCTTGCGCCTTGTAACAATGTGGCCAAAAACAAGAGCTGATCTTTGCCAGTTGCGTAATTTGCAAAAGGCAACAACAGCGTTGAGCAACAAGCAAGCAACAACAACAGTAACAACAACAGAAACAACAACAACAACTACAATACGTGTAGAATAGCCTGTCGGCTGAGTTTTTGATTTCTTTCAAATTGGCAACCGCCGCGCAATCAACTCGACCAATCCAGCACACCACAAGCTTCATCGCCCCCTCGCAATGGCCAACGGCCTTTTGAATTCAATTCAAATTTCAATGCAATTTTGCATATCCAAGCGCATTATAGCCGCTTGCCAACTTACTCTTACTCTTACTCTTACTCCCGACACAAAGCCTATTGAACTGTGAGCCATTCCGAAGCTTTTTGATCTGCCGCCGCCGGGCGGATCGTTCGCCTTTGTGCCCCGGCGAGATTGAGCCTGGCTTGGAGTGATGTTCGCCATTTTCAGTTACTGCTGACTCCTGACTGCTGACTGCAACTGCTGCCCATCTGCAATGGGCTGCAACTGAATTACGCAGGATCTGCGGCAGTGCTGCGAGTATGTAAGCTTCTCTCTTCTGGAGATGGACTGTAGACATCCACATTCACATCCACATTCACATGCACATCCACATCCATGATCACATCGACAAAAACAACGACAACGACGACATCAGTTTTGCTTGGGATGTGGATGCATTCGGCTTTTCGTGGAATCAGAATATTGACATTTTTTGTACAGCAACAACAACATTTGCTACATTTCAGCAGCAACAGCAACAGCAGCGACTGCGGTAGCAGCAGCTTCCAGTATTGCCTTGCCTTCGTCGAGAAGAGAACAATGGTCAGAATGTGCCAGAGTGGGCAGGCATCATGTGGGGACAGAGCTTGAGCTGGAACTGAAACTGAAGCTGAACTTGGAAGCAGCTCCGTTCCGTTATGGTCTCGTTTAATGCCGCCAATTGAGGGAAGCTTAAGCTTTTCTTTCAACTAACATGAAGAGCTGCAGCCGAGCTGAGGGGGCTGAGGGGGCTGCCCCTGCCAAATATGCTCCTGTCAGATAGACTTGAGCACTGAGCTACATTTGAAATAAATAAGAAATTATATTTGCCTTATGTTAAATATTTTAAAATAAATGAGTAATAACTAATAAGATATAAATTAAAATAAATATCATATGTTAAATAAAAACCTGGTAAATAAATAATTCAAATTTGTTAGAGAACTTTTAATTAAATATTTACAAAAAAAAAAATAACAATTACTAAATATAAATAAATAATTATATTTAATTAATGTTAAAGAAAAGTACAAAATATGTAAATATCAAATATCAAATAAATAAAAGTGATTTAATAATAAATATTAATAGTAGCTAAATAGAGTTAAAAGCTAGTTATTACAATTGTACAATTGTACTCAGTAATACTTAGATTGTTTGTGTTTTTAAAACATCAAAGAGAATATTACATTAATTGACTTATATAGTTTACTATATATTACTATATATTATGTTGTGAGACCCAGACTCCATAAAGTATATGTATTCTTGATCAGCATCAACAACCGACTCGATTCAGTCTTGTCAGCCACTATTCAAGCTAGAGTCGCCGAATTGGGCAGTAAGCTTCCTGTATAACTTCCAATGATAGCCCTTATTTCTAAGAATACTCTTGTTTAATCATTTTGAAAATGTCAAAGAGATCGGCTCTAAGATAAGTAAGCTGTCCAGAATGGAAAAAAGAAAGAAAATAAATTTGTTATTGAATTGCTTTGTGAATTCATTGCACCTATACTATGTAGTACATGGAAATATGAATTTTCTCAAAGTTGCATGTTTTTACACCTTCTGCAAAATTCTCTGACGCTTTACAATTTACCAAAACTGACAAATATCACACTTGAATTAAAGTGTAAAGTAAAGCTGTGCACAATATTGAAGTTTTATTTGTAATATTAGATAGAGATTGTATTTCAAAATCCCTTCATATATAGATATCTTAAAATGTTGTGTTCCTATTCTGCAGAAGTAAGAAAGTTTAAAGATTTATACATGAAAACTATGTTTAATTAGGCTTTAAAGTGTTTTTCCTTCTTGAATAATAGTCAACAAATATTTTGTTGTTCTTCGTACATCTTAAGTATCGGATGGCCATATGCCCTTTCATCTGTAGCGATCCAGGGCAATTGTTGGGTACAGTGGAACTGTGGGCAGTTTGTACGAGTACCAACTTCATCGTCATCGTCATCGTCATCGGGATCATCGTCGTCATCATCATCGATGTGTCGGCGGCCGTTTGGGGAACGCTTTTTGTCGCTCCCAGTGGCAAAAGCAGTGGTTGTCGTTGTGGCGGTGGCGGTGGCGGTGGCTATGGCTGTGGCTGCTGTTTGTGTCTGGTTGGTTGGCTGCTTGGCTGCTGGGCTGCTGGTGCTGCCTGTTAGTCAATGGAGTCATGTCCATGTTATAAGCACTTAATCTGATCTGCGCAACTGGCCTTTGTTTGCCGCAGTCGCAATCGCAATCGCTGGAGGGGAATCCAGAGTTCTTTTTGTTTGGGTTTCGGATTAAAGTTGTTGTTGTTGTTGTTGCTGTTGTTTTTGTATTGTGCTTTTGTTTATTTTGTTTTTTTTTTTTTTTGTTTTTGATTGTTGCTAAATTATTTGGCGACTTTGGCCTTCGTGATGCGACTAATTTGTTGAAGGCGAAGCTGCGGCTGCGCATCAATTAAAAGCAAACATTTGACTGAAAGCCTTCGGACCCTACTCAAGATGTCTATCTGTCTATTGGAAAGGCTTCGGGAAAAATCAGCGCAGGATGCTCTGAGGAAGTCGTAAATCGCCTAACAGTTTGCGCTCTCTAAAAAAAAAAAAAGAAATACAAATAAATTCGGAGCAGACTTCATTTTATAAGTATTAATTTGTGTGTGTATTTTTGGTTTATACAAACTGCGGTAGGTTAATGGCTTGCTCAAGTGCCCGCAATGCTTTCACTTGCATGTGCCTTTTTTTTTTGTGGGGATCTAAAGATCAGGGACCACACAACGTCTCTGTGTGGCAGACACTCGTGTTATATGTCACACATAAACACACGGAACAGCGAAGGCGGTGCAGGCTATCATAATATTTAGAGAAAGGCGAGGAATCGAGCAAGAGGCAAGAGGCAGGCAGGCTAAAGTGAAAGCAGTAGTCAAATTTTAGATGCACAGCAGGAGCTCTCTAATCCCAGCCAGCAGCAGGCGGCATTCTACTCCCAATTGCCTTTGCGGCCTCAGCACAAAGACAAATCCGCAGCGACAACTGCGACGACAACGGACAACGGACAACGGACAACAGACACTTGGACATTTGGACATTGGTTCCTTTAGCGCATTATTTGCATATCAAGTCAGGCCGCAGTCAGAGTTATAGTTGTAGTTGGCTACTACTTTGTGGCCAAAAGCCGCTTGGCATTGCCATTTCGTCATGCTTGATAGTTGAGTGCTCCTTTTATGAGTTAAGCTGGTCGACTGAGCTGAGCTGCCCAGCGGCTGAAATTCGTAGAAGAGAAGGCCAAGTCGGCTATGCACAGTGATTCTAGCTACATAAAACATGAGAAGGATAGACCAAATATTTGAATTAATTTAATTACCTAAGTAAGTTACCCACTCTTCTTACATATTTCTGTAAAGAACATTCACTAACTTCATCCATATTACTGCTAAATTAAGAATTTTTCATTATAAACTCTTGTCGTCAGTATCTTAACTGTTTCTCCAATGAAAACCCGCAATTGGATTCTATTTAGGTTTATTCATCATCCAAATTATTGATTGATTTTGACTTTGTTAAGTTTAAATATGAATTTCCCATTTTGCATTTGTTTATATTTTTGGGAGTTCTGATTAAAAACATTTATTAAATTAAACTTTCTGAGAAAATGTTTTAATTTGAAATCAAACCATTGCAAACTGAAACAATGCTAATATATCCCAGTAAAGGGTATAAATATTTATATAATTATAATATACTATTAAAATCAAAATAGATAAATATATAAAGGAAGTAAATATTTATCTTGAATTGAAATTAAACAGATCTAAATAAGATTTACAACATTAATAAAATGAATTTGATTTAAATATTTTTGGTTTTTATTGATATAGAATATTAATTCAACATATTGTTGACCACTGTGGTCAATCTTCATGCTATTCAGACTCCGTCGCTGGCTTTTTCTGCTCATCCTCAACCCCAACCGATTGCCCAAATAAGGTGCAACAATTGCGGCAGCAGCAGAAGCCCCAGCAGGAACTGAAACTGAAAATGCAACTGCAACTGCAATTCGAGCTGCAACTGATGGCGCGGCGACTCCTTTGTTTATTTCGTTGACGAACGATTGCAATTTATTTGTATTGTTGCATTGCCGGCATTTGGCAATGCATTTTTGATTATGTGGACTTATTTCCGTGGTATATCAAACGGCTTTTGCCGACTTCACTTTTGCATTGAACGTTGGTGCAGTGGGGAAGTGGAAGAGGGAGGATATCAATGTGATTACCAGAATGCTTCTCCATCAAGAGCCAATGCTAGAAATTGTTGCCCCAATTTGTTTTGCGCCTCTTTTGTTTATTTATTTACATTCGAAAAGTCCGCCAAGCTTCTTGCTTCTTGCATCTTCCTCATGTTGTTTTTAAGTGGTGGCGCCAATGGCCACAGCGCCAGCCAAGGGTCTGGATACTGCCCCCGTTCCCGCAGTCGTTCCCATTCCGGTTCCCTCATCCACATCTATGTCCTCCACCAACGCCTGGCAATGGCTTTTGGCTGCATGGCGCACTTTTGTTTAAACATAAATTTTTCATTTTTTTAAATCAATAAAGTGAAAAGCGCCACAGCTAAACAACGCCACGAGACCAAAAGCCACAACAAAAATTATATTTATACCACACTCGGGCACTATTTAGTAATGTGTGTGTGTGTTTGTGTTTCTAATTGAGCTTGACTGAAATTATATAAATAAACAAATCAGTCGCAGTGCTGCCTGCGTTCTTGCCATCGTCATCTACATCGTCATCATCGTCGTCATTGTTGTTCCTCTCTGTATTTCTAACAGATTGGCTTTCTGGTTCCAGTTGCGTCTCTTGCGGCAAACATAAACAAAAGTGCTACAAATTAGCCAACACTTCGCTCACAACTCACAAGTCACAGTTCTAAGGTCCAGGGCGTGATCCAACTATGATAGATTTTCTGTATATTGATAGATTGTTCTTTGGGCTCACACCTCAAAAGCGATATGTCTTACAATCAAACTACGAGATATTGAAAGACTCGTCAGTTTGTTTAGTCTATTGAATATGCCATGTTGAGCAGAGTATGTGCAATCAATTTGAAATGATTTAGTTAATAGTTCAATTAAGGAAATTATTAGCACACTCTTCACATACAATGTGATCAGTTTATTTAACTTCAATAGTTTGCATTTGAGATATTAACTTATAAAGTGAACTTTTTCTATTAATGCTTGAAAGCTTCAGCACTTTCTTAAATAAGATTAATTAAGAATGTTTTAATCTGAGATATAGATAGATATACCTCAACATAAATACTCATATCTTAAGTTAATTTTTCTCATCACATTGGCAAACAGGTCCTAAATTAAATAATATAATGAAGTTAGAGGAGAGAATTAAGTAAGAAGTGCAGCTCTGATATGAGTAGAAGCCAATGTTTTTATACTCTAGGTATTATTTAGTGCAGAACTCTTCATAGCAACATCTTTAAATATTAATCTAAGCCATTTGAGTCTATTACTAGACAATTTGAACTGATGAAATCAATGTAATAATTACAAGTACTTGGTTATAAAACGAGTAAAATTCTCCTGTAATTACAGATATTCAATTATTATTATTTTCCAAAGTGCAAATAGGCAAGAAACTCTCACCTCATTTAATATATACTGTATCAATTCGGATTCTATATTTCTAGCTGTCTCTATTGATCTTGATTTTCAGTTACATATCGGCCTGGCACTTGCAGCTGTCTTGCCCGTTATTATTCGTTGCAACAACTCCTGTCACATCAGTTGACTGACAGCTTCGCAATATATATATAATATATATATATAACGCCAATACTGTATTCGAATAATCGTATAAGACTTGATATTAAGAACTGCAGGCAATACGAGTTTAATTTTCAGGCTGAACTTCATTTTCGTTTCCACTTCCACGTAACATGGCATAATCATAGCGTAACGTTTATATGAGCAATTTATCAATTTTTCAGCGCCGGAGCATTTATCAGATAATTGCTGTTTACACACACTCAAGCGGACATACAACTGTACGAAGTACTGTGTGTGGAGTGTGGAGTGTAGAGGGGGGCTTGAGTATTGGGCAATGAGAAAACCGCAAAATCATCGGTCGAGTCTTGGGGGCAACTAAATTGCAACAGCAACAAGAACATGCCAGTTAATTGGCCCAGAGAGCAGCTAACTGACAGCTAAATTGCAATATCACATTGCGTTTTGTTGGTTACTTAAGTTTACTTTAGCTGTTATTGTGTTGCATGTATGTAAGCAGGTAAGTAAGCTTGTGTGTCTGAGTGTGTGGGATTGTGCGACCTGCTTGGTTTGGAGGGGTCAATTTGATTGAGCACAGCTGTGTAATTCAAAGTGATTCGATGCCATTCAAGTCGAGTCCAGTTCGATTCGGATTGAATAAGCTCTGATATATTTAGCGCACTTGTTGCTTTGATTTTGCATTCAAAACTTATTCGCCAATGCGCCACTTCACATGCGCGACCCGCAAAAGAGCAGACACGCCCCGCATTCACAGGCAGCCAATCAAAAGCGTCGCCATATTTGAAGCGAGAGGCCGCGTGTTTGTGTGAGCCGAAGAGCGAGAGAGAGAGATGGAAAAACAGAGAGAGCAACCACCAGGGCGAAATCGAAATGAATGCGGCGGGGGAGCGAGACTCGTTGTTGTTGTTGTTATTGAGAGTACTGTTGCCCTTGCTGTTGTTTTTGTTTTTTTTTTCTTGTTTGCAGGCTGGCTGAGTCTGGCCTGTCTAGCTGTAATGCGTAGTGCGGCTACACGCCGCTAGGCAGCGCTGCTGCGTGTGGGCTGCTAATTAGCTATCTATATTGCTTTGTATTTGTTATTGCTGCTACAGCAGCTTAATTTTGACTTTTAGGTACTCATAGTGTGGTGTGGGCGTTCAAAAACTGTCTAATGAAATACTTAAATGCAGAAACTCCATAAAAAGCGCGTTGTCTATCAAAAGCGTTGACAAGACCGTCAAGACTGGCCAACAAAAAACCGACAAAAAGGCAAAATGGGAAAACGGGAAAATGCTAAAATGCAGCCTGTTACTGAAGCTATTTGAAAATTAACTACTTTAGATGTGTTTTGGCGATAAGCGCGCTTACACGAATGCTTACCAGCCCTGATGATTAATTGCGACAGAGGCCAACAGAGGCAACAGCAACAACAGCAACAACAACAACAGCAACAGCAAATATAATATGGCTGGCAGCTGTTTTTTGTTATTTGTGTTGTTTTTTTATTTTTATTTTTTTTATTTTGGTTTTTGTTTCTGTTTTTGCTGTGTGGGGCAGCCTTCTAAATTAACTTGCTAGCTGGGCCAACTGCAGTTCAATGCAATGCAATGCAAGGCAGAATGCAGCAAATGTCTCATGTCTTGGCTGGCAACATGACGACAACGTTAAGTGCCTGCATGTGGCTCCGACGGGGCATTCGAGACATGCAAAAAATGTTACGCCATTTACAGGGCTCAACTACCCCAAAAAAATAGGGTCAACAACGAGTCAGCAGCAATTTGGTCTGCCCATTGTTGCGTGGCGAAGGCTCATTGGCCCAAACCTAAACCCAAACCCGATACCGCTCCCGCTCTCGCTCCCGATTCCGCTCCCCCACTCACATAACTCAAAAGAGCGCGCACACCGTTAGTTTGGTGGCTGCAAAATGCGAAAATTGCATTTGCATATGAACGCAAACAAAGCTAAGGAAAGGCCTAAAACAAAAAGAAGGAAAAAAAAAACAACAACTGCGCCCAGTTTACGGCAATGGTGGAGGCAATGCCACTGCTAATGGTAATAGTATAATAGTAATAGTAATAGTAATAGTAATGGTAATGGTAATGGTAATAGTAGCATGCATGCATGAATATAGCAAATGCAAAAGATTGCTATCGGCCTCAGCTGGAACTGAACCGAACTGAACTGAACTGGGCCTGAATGGGGGCCGCAGTTGGGTTGGGCCTAGGCGCAATGAACGACGACACAATGGCCGCCGGAAGTGATAAATTAAAATTATTTTTTCGCAAGATTTTCCCCCAATCAAAACACCTACCCCTGCACCGCCAAGTGGTTCCTTGGCTTTATTTTTTATGCGGCTGCCGCACAAAAGATACGTTACAGACGCTTTGATTTGATAACAGAAGCTCCTACTGCAATCCGTTTGTTTCTTACGTTGTTGCATTGCGTGTTATGGTCGTTGTCGTTGTCGGTGTCGGTGTCGGTGTCGGTGCATTTTTCAAATACTTTTATGCACTGCCGCACATTGCGCTCTCTTGCTGAATCGAATTTATTTCAGTTTTGCATATGGGTGCAGCGAAACAACTTCAACTTTGCCTCAATTTTCAAATTGTTGGGAAATTCGCTATAGAGTATACAAATTTTTGCACAACTTTTGAAACTATAAACTGTAAACTGAAAATGACATGTGATTGGCTCGAAAGAATTAGATTAGTTTGGAACAGTTTGGACAAATAATTTGAAGTTAGAACGTTTCCGCCAACAGTGTTTGACGTGGTGAATAACTTAGACCCGAAATACCCTAGCAATTAGTCAAACTTTCTTCAATATGCTCAAATATTATCGTGCTGCTTCTTTTCTCTACTTCTGAATTAATTGATCGATTATTTAAATAGTTAAAATCAATTTAAAGTCTTACGATAGTTATTTAAACCTTAAAAGCTGACTTTGCAGCTCTTCTCAAAATTACTGCAGATGTGAGTTTGAGAATTCGGTATAATTACAATACACAGACTGAAGAACAAATATAATCGCCTCAACTGTGGATTATGATTATATTATAAGGTTGGGCAAACTTTATTCCTTTATTTATGTTATTGATAAATAAGTGATAGATATAGATGTTAGGAATATCAAACCTATAATTATTAACTTAATATGCTTGATATTTCAGTTGATGAGTTTAGAAATTCTTTTCTTTTGCAACACTCATACAACATATGAATTCTTTATTTGCGTATAGCAGCAAGCTTTTGCATATGTATACTTACTCGATCATAAGCTGAGTGTTACATCACTTCATTTACGTTTGCACGTATCGCAGTCATTCGCTGTCACCCTCCCACACATGTACTACCTGCAAAGCGCAATGATTCAATGAAAAAATTACTTTTATTTCTTTTCTGATTATCTTTCTTAATAATAAACTGATCTTGATGAAAATTGAAGCATTTATTTAATGTGATTTTCTTCAAGTATCTGTTAAGTCAAGCATATATATACTTTATATATTCGGAGAAGTTATTATGCCCTTTTTGCATATTTTTATGGGAATTCTCAAATTTTAAGCCTCATATTCTTTTATGAGGCCTCATATTCTTTATTTATTAGAAAAGTTTACATATCGAAAAGCTCACAGCTATGACCATGCAAATAATTAACAGATGTATGTATATATGTGTCTTTTCTTCTATTTATATCTCACTCGCACATTTATTGGCACAGTAATGCGATTCAATGCAAAATATTATTTTCTATATATCTTTTCCTTTATTTTCTGAACATCTTTCTTATTTCTGAACCGATCATTATGAAGCTTTCAGATGTGGTTTAGAAGAGTATTCGTTAAGTACGTATACTATCAACTGTTGATACTGATCAAGAACATATAAATATATCTATATATATATATCAAAAAGTCAGTAATTTTCAATGTTTCTCTTCCCCAGTTCCCACTGACTGTTCACATTAGAGAACTTTTGTTAGACTCGCTTTGTTTGTAGTGTTAAGTCGGGGAGGTATTCAGATTTGATCAATGTTAAATGTAATGTAAATCTAAGATTCAAGGGGAAATGCAAAACTTGATTTAATCTGAACACTTCAGTCATAGCCAGCTTCAGTCTTTGCCTCGGGCATTGGGTCAAAGTCAGTGTTAATGTCAGATTCAGATTCAGATTCAGAGTCGCACTTATAGACGAAGTCAGTGGCCAGGAGAACGTTGCCTTCTGTCGACTGCTGACTGTTGACTGTCGACTGCTGACTGTCGCCTAATCGCAGTTTATACGCGCTTGCTGTGCACACCTTCTGTCGACTTTTAAAGTCAGACTTGTCTGGGATGCGGCAACAGCTCGGTGGCTGCGCAGGCGCAAACTCAAGCACTGCCTGGCTACATAAATTCGTCGATTTAAGTGCCGCATGCAAAGATTGCACAACAACAAAAACAACAATAACAAGATGAACAACAACTACTGCACTACTGCTGCTGCTGCTGTTGGCCAACCGGCTGTTAGCTGTTGGCTATTCGCTGTTGGCTGACGGGGCTGACCGCCTGACCGCAGCTTGGGTTTGGTTGGCTCATGAATTTATGGCACAGCGTCACATAACTTTGCTGGCGCGCGTAACAAATTGCCAAGGAAGTAACGAGATTTAGTGGAAATTGTTTAATTGTGAATGCAGATGCAGTCGGCATTGGCATCGACTTCCAGGCGACAAAATACTCCTCGTACTTGTTGCTCCATCCCATTGGCCACATCGGCGACCCTTTGCCCGGCAGCGGCCGAAACGCTGCATAAATTAGGCTTAAGTCTAGCAAATTTATGCCTTATGAGTGTCGCACGAAATGAAGTTGTTAGCCGGGGCAACATTATTCCCTCGCTGTAGTTGTGGCGAGTGCTGGAGCTGGAGTTGGAGTTGGAGTTGGAGTTGGAGTTGGAGTTGGAGCTGGAGTTGCAGTCACTGCGACTGTCGCATAATATACGATTTGATTTTTCTTTAATTTTTATGGCCATGTGTTTGTCACCGCAACGTAGGTGGCTTGTAAATTGAACATGCAGCGACATGTCGAGAGTTTTCTTTTGCAGTTTTATTTTTTTACTTATGTATTTGTTTTTTAGTTTTTTTTGTTTTGTTTTTTCTTTGCCTGCAGCTCATTCGCTTTATTAATTACTGCAAATTTTCCGTGTGGGCCGGCGCTGGGAGCGCACATTGACATAAATTGCGTGTTGCTTGTCCAATTTTTGCTTGTCGCACAGCTGCATAGTTGGCCAATGGTGCACAACGAGTCTTACAAATGTTGGCCAGCTCATTTGCTTCAATTCCATTATCGCCTTAATTTTTTATCGCATCAAAGCGCAGGGCGAACGCTGGAGGAAATCTGCCGGCCCCACCATGGGTCCTCCACATCAAAGGAGGATACACGGCACAGTTGGCGGCCCTCAGCGGGCACCAGTCACTCATAAGGCCAACACGCAATCCCCGCTCGATCGTTCCACTCTCGGCCCCGTTTTGTAGTATGTATAAATGGCAATGGAGCAACAGCATGACGTTATGCAGCCTTAAATTATCATATGGACACGGCCTCGCTTTTGGCCTTTAGACTGCAACAACAATTGGTTGTCGGCCTACCGGTCTGTCTGTCGGTTTTGCCGGTCGGCCGATCGGTCGGTCGGTCGGTCGATCGGTCGATCGCCTTGCTGTGATCACCAGGAATTGGAATCCAGAGTCCAGACTTAAGATTGCAGCCCCTCTCTTGAAGTCTTGCGTCCTGCTGTGCACCGCATTTACGTTCGATTTTTAATTTGAATAGTGCGCGTTATTTTCTTCTTTTCGCCTTCCTTTATCTTCTTGCTTCCCCTCTCTAACCACTGTTTCCTTTCCTTTTTTTTTTTTTTAATTATGAGCAAAAAAATCAACTTAAATAATATTTATGCATATACGCTTTTCGATTTAAATAAGTTTCTTTTATTCCCTGGCCCCACCTTCTGGACCTGGCCCCACCTCTACTTGGACTTATTTCCATAAGAGCAAGTGAGATCTTTTTTTGGGCTCATCATTAAGCTGATTTCAGCGAGGCAGCTGAGGGTCTCCCAAATAACCGTGACAATTCCAATAATTTCTCGCATTTTTTACTGTATTTGCCAAAGGATGTTCAGGACAAATGCTCTTCCCAATGCGCATTGAAACATAAACAAATCTAAGTAAACCTAAAACAACAAATTGAAATTAGATCATCAGAATATATGTATATGCAAATTTAATTATGTTTATGCTAATTATAAGTAACATATTAGTTTACAAGATGAATTATTTAGCAAAAGGCTATCAATAATCAATTTGCATAGACCGTTTAATCAGAGTGTCTTAGATGAAGTGAAAAACCAAAGATGCGTTGACAATGGACCCCAATAACTTTCTATGTGGCAACTGTAAAGTTGCTTCTTACTCATGCCTTATCTATGCCTCTGTATCTGTACCCACTTATCATCCGAGGGCTCGAAGCACACGTTATCAGTTTGCCTTCGAGCTGTCATCGTGATTTAAACTGTGTGAGTCTCTAAAGCGCCACGCCTGCCCCATCTATAAACTATAGATAAAATGCGCCTCAAATATGTCAATAAAATGCATAAATGGCATTTAAAGCCGAGCTGCCTTATACTACAACAGGGCCTACTAACTGCTTTGCTGATGATAATTGGTTCACTGATGACCGACCATCATGGGGCTGACTGAGGTCCGCGACCCGCCCGCCACATTAACATAAATACAAAACGAAACAGAAAATATTGTTTGCCTGTTTTTTTTTTTTAGTTTTATCATATTTGAAAATATCAACATAAACATGAAATAAATGTGTCCGTTGATAGTCTTATACACAATTCAGATGCGTATCTGTTGTGTCTGTCTCCGTCTCTGGCTCTGTCTGTAATGCCACACAAAAGGGGTCGCATCTGAGGTCAGCTACGATCTGAAAGCGACTCCCAACTTCAATTTCAACTACAGCTCCAGCTCCAGCTCCAACATCGATTCAGTCTTGAGACACAGCACGTCGTTCAATTTGGTCGAGTGGCCGTTTGGTCGGCCAATTTGAATTTCGTTTGTGTTTTGTGACCACATTAAAATACTCAATGTGTAAGGTCTTAAATTTAAATTTGAAATCCATAAGCGATTGAATGCAACATTCATAGTTCGTTTGCTCGTTCATTCGTTCGTATCTCGTGCTTTAGCTTCTATCACTAACCAATTTTTTCAAGCATTTTTCCGGGTCACTCATTCACTTGCTCCGTCGCCCCGTCGCCCCGTCGCTCCTGATTTGATTTGCATCTAAATCAGTTAGTGAAATCACATACACGCAATGTTGCATGGTTTCCCGACCATCCATAACTCTTGCCACTTGTGTTGCCGTTGAGTTTTCAACAGGGTCGTGTCAGTTTTCCTATAGCTGCTCAGAATTTTAATACATAATTCTGTCTCTGTTGTCTGTTGTCTGTTGTCTGTGCTGTGCTTTGATTTTAAGTGTTGCTGCAATCAATCTGCGTCCCAACTCAATCGATTCATAAGATCGTTAATATTTTAAGCATAGCCATCGAGATAAGTTATTGGTTCCCTCCCGAATTCGACTCGCGTTAACTGCATGTTGAGTGTGTTATGTTAAATGTTAAATGTTAAATACATATCTACATATATACATATATATATTTATAAATATCTACTTATCATGGATATAATTGTACTTATACAAGGCAGCTGTTCCCTTGCCTCGCATTGCCGTTGCATACCGATATCATCGATGGCATCGGCATGTTCAAACTGCCACTGGGCGATAACCTGCTGTTCCCAGTTGTCATTGCCTCCTCTGCTGTCCACAATTGTCCACAATTGTCCACAATTGATGCACACATGTCCAAGCCAAAAGAAACAGAACAAGAATTGCGCAATGTCAAAGCAACAAATGTGACGGAAACGTTGCCGTGTCTTCGACTCGGATATCGTCGCATGTTTTCGGCGCACTTGAGAGATTAAAGCGATTAACATTTGTACCATGTCCAATGTCCAATGTCCAATGTCCAATACCCAATGTCCAGTGTCTTCTGTCCAATGGCCCATTGGCCGTTTGCCCTGCAGGTCGCTGCGCATGCGTCGACGTTTGCTCGAGTTCTTGGTAAGCGCGCGCATAAATCACACTACCTGACACTTGTCCAAAAAGTTGTCAGTTTATGGCTTGGGTCGACTCGGTGTTGATCTGGATCCCGAGCCGTGCACCTGTAGTAGTACAATGGTCCGACTGCAGGTTAAAAGTTCATTTGCCTTGTGTTCTCTGTCATTTTGCTTACCATCTCTTGTCTTGTCTTACAAGCCCCATTACGCCTTGTTTCCGTTCGTAAAGATTGCTCGGAAGCCCCACTTCTTAATAGTTATAGTTTTAATTGCTATTTAAGTTGAATTTCCGCCATTTGCGGCCGGAAAGACACTGCCCATAAGTGTCTCTCCAAGGGTGTGTATATTTTGAGTGTTATCATATCTATGAGTGTGTGTGTGTGGCCTTCCCATCCCGATCTGAGTCATGGTGACATTTATGTGCGTTTTATGGACTGCTTCCACTGAAAGCTCTGAAACCAAATTGGCATTCTAATGGCAGCACTTCTCAAAAGAGATACAAATCGTTTGAGTTATGGCCATCAAGAGACAGCCATAAAGCCATCTGATATGGTCAAAACTCATAAGCATTCTTATTACTCTTTCTTCTGTTTGGCTTTTTATGAGAGTTTACAGCATTACAATGGAGCTGATTTAATTAAATCTAATGCTGATCTAGAATTAATATATGTATAATAAATTATCACAATTGACAAGTTTCATCGATAAGAAAATTAAATGTCAACAGTTTATCATGTAATTTGAAAGAGTTGGTAACTTTTTAATAACCATTAATTCATTATATAAATTAATATTAATTTTTTGTTTTAAAAGTCAGTTTTTAACATAATATTGACGAGAACTTCTATGCTTCTGACGATCGTATGGAAAAATAGAACAACTAAATGTATATAAAATATAAGAATTTGTGGTGATAAATTTGTGATAATAAAATAATAAGAATATATCAGTTTTACATTGAGAATGTAATAGAGAGTGCTTGCTATTCCCCTTCTTGTAAATGGTTCTCTCTTAAGTAATTATAATTGTGTATCTAACTAGAGTTTTGCTAAGTTGAATAAATAGGTGAATAAATTTCAAAGTAAACCCTTGACAATTTAAATTTTCTAATTGATTAAAGAATATATTTAGTTTAAAGTTTTGAAGAAAACAAAAATAGAACCCCTTTGAAAGTAAACTCAGATGATAAATATGTAGCAGGCATATATCTTCTACTTTGTGCCTGAGCTTAAGATATTAGGGCACAACAAACCGTATAATAACTCAAGATTTAAAGGAGCCAGGGGCATGTGAGTTTTCACCTAAACCCTTTACAATGACAACTCCTACGCTTAGATATTTGAATTTGTGTCCAAATAGAACTGAACTTGTGTTCTCACATTGATTTTCAGACACTTGGTCTTATGTTAATCCGTCTAAATAGCTGACAACAGTTTGAACATATGCATGACTATATTTTGCTTGATGTGAACGGATTGATCTCCATCTCCCCATTGTTGTTGTTGTGGTTGGTTGTTCTTGTTGTTGCTGTACCTGTATCAGTACCTGACCCACACATGTAGGCACGCAAATGTATCTAATGGATACGCTTTGTGAGCGATCATGTGGCCAACGCCGTTGCCGTTGCCATTGCCGTTGCTGTTGCCGATGCCGTTTAGCCTTTTGTCCAATTCGTCTGTCCCAGCGGCTTTTCTAGAAAACAATTTAAATTGATTTCAATCAAAAAATGCCTTTTTGTTTTGTCGGGATTTTTCAATTTTTTTCTCTCCTTTTTTGTTTGTGTGTGTTTCTGCCACTTGGCGCGGCATTGGATTTGGTTTGGATTGGATTGGATTGGTCTTTCTTTTTCTGGTATTTGGGAAAAAAGGGACACACGCTTTCAGCGTAAAGATCGCATTTAAACGAAACAAAATTTGACTTTATAATAATGCCAGTGTGCCAGTGCCAGTGCCAGTGTATTGCTGTCTGTCCGACTGTCTGCCAGCCTGTATGTCTGTGTATTCCATCTAAGCCAGCATATCCAGTCAGTCAGTCAGTCAGTCAGCCAAACGAACCAACGAACCAACGAACCAACGACGATCTGTAAGATACAATACCGGATTATGCGCCTTTGTATGTTGTTCGTTGATGTTGTTGTTAACATTGTTGTTGGTGTTGTTGTTGTTGTTGTTCGTTATATGTAGATATGGCGGCACGAAGCTTCACGTATCTGCGGCTCTTTTTGACGGCTTTGTAGGCATTCATTCTCCTTTTTGTTTGCGTGTTTTGTCTTTTTTTTTTTCGTTTTTGACTTGATTGAAAATCTAGAAAATCAGGTTAATAGCTTAGGTGACAGCCAGCAATGTATATGCGGTTGAATTGTTTAGAACCATACACACACACACACCAGCACACACATTCAGATAGAAAGAGAGAGCGAGAGAGAGAGAGAGAGAGAGAGAGAGAGACACCCGAAATCGAAACGCTTGCTAGTGTTGTTTTGTTTCATTTGTGCCTGATAAGATTGATTTGAGCCAAAGATACTTTTGCTATGGAACTCTGAATGTGTGCCGCCTGTCCATAAAAGCGTCATATGTTCACATTAAAGGCGGCCCGTCAACGTTGATCCCAGCCAGAGAGCTGGATCTGGAGCTGGAGCTCTAGGGCGCATTGTGCTCGCCACTCAATTAGTTGGTTTGATGTAACTTTTGTCAGCCCAAAGCCACGAGTGCTGGGGGGAGCACTCTGGAGCAATGGAATAGCTATGACGATGACGTTGACGATGACGATGGCGATGGCGATGGCGATGGCGATGGCGACAGACAGCGTGTCAGTGGCGGTGCTTTTGGAGCCTTTGTGCTCATGTCTGCAGCATGAATATGCAGATTCCGTATCGACAATCTGGGCACATGGCTCACACACAAATGTACATATGAGTACGAGTACGAGTACGAGTTAGATAGATAGAAGAAGTACTTCTCGCTTTGCACTGCATATTCAATTACCAACTGTGGCCTCCTGCTCGCGCTTGTGCTTTTGCTTGCTCTTGTTGTTATCAAAGGAGAAATCGTATTGTAATTGATTTTGTTGTATGTATTTTGTACCATACCATATCCCCATTATTATGAGATCTCTTTTATTCCCACTTCTATCAAAAATATATTGTATAAATGGCAACATTTACTCAAATAGCTTTTTGTCGGCGAATTTCGTTTTGTCTTGTCGATTTGCTGTTGTTATAAATATTTGTGGAATAATGTTGCCTTATTTACGATTGTAGAGAAGTAAGTAGACATAAGTGGATAAGTGCTCTGACCTTGTTGGTAATCTTTTGTTAATATTTTTATTTTTATTATTTTTATATTATAATATGCTAACTATTTGTTGCATCTCTGCTGATCTTGATGATTTAGACACAACTGTATTATCCTTGATAATGTGATAGTTGAACTGATTTGATTTTCTCTACATTTTTGATATACACTATAGGAGATTATCACGATTTATGAATATTATATTATACATAAAATTAATAATTAAATAAATATATAATAATAAAATAATATAATAACATCGTATAGTCGCCTTGGAATCTATAGATCGAGAAATGTGCTGTTTCATTGGAAGAATTGACATCGTCATTAATCAAACCCCCTCAATATAAATGAATTAATATTGAACAACTCTATCATCTATTTGTTATTGCACAAATCAGTTTCCACTCAAAGAGTAGCGTATCAAATAGTTATCTTTAAATCAATTTATATCAATTCATAAATGTATTTACTTTTGTGAATTTAATCTGCATCGATAGAATAAATATATCATCTATCTATCATTGAGTCATCATTTTAAGTCTGCAATTAGCTCATACAAATGATGAATACCTAATTAATGAATATTATACGTAATTCATATGTAGAAAAATGAGTTTATTTTCTGTATTGTCAAATTCAACAAATCAATAATAATAAATTGTGGCAAATACCAACGAATAATCGGTTGAAAAGGGTATTAAGTCTTTGTGAGATCAAACATTGCATTATCGAGTACTTTGTAAATAAAGCTGTTACATTACTCATCAATAAGTGTATAATTGGATTTATCAGCTATTGATTTGCATTCACATTGATTTGCATATGCAATGATGCAGAGTCAACCACTTACGGTTAATTTGCGGACCTATTTTCCATACAACGTGTAGTTTTCCATTAGCCATTAGACACAACATCTAACAGGTAATTAGCAGCTAATGCTGTTTTTTTTTTGAAAACTTTAAGCCCCAGACATGAGGCGCTGACTCGTTCACCACGAGATCTTTCACTGAACGGCATTTAAACACATTTCTAATTATTTTTCATTACTTTGGGTTGTCGCGTTGCCAGAGTCAACTACATAAAATCGTTTAGTTTATTGGCCCATCAGTCACTTTGCTGCTGCGCTTTTGCGGTCGCTGGGGCCATTACATTGAGTTATGAAATGAATTTCAAATTTCGCGCAAGAGCGCTAAAATAATTACAACTAGCAAAAACAGTAGCCCCATTGCTGGAGGCTTAACCAGGGCCTCGCGGCCAGCACCATAGACTCTCCCTGAGACTCAGACTCAGATGCAGACTTCGCCTCGCATTGATACGCGCTCAAATGGCTTTGTGATTTATCAGCCGGGCGGGCGGGCATTTGGCATTCACCATTTGCCATTCACTATTCGGCATTCAGCATTCGGTTGCCACTGACCACCAGTAGCTCATCTGCCATGGCCAGCTACTACTGGCCAGCCACAGACAACATGGATAACATGGCTAACATGGCTAACATGGCCACTTGGCCACTTGGTTTTGGTTTCCACTGCGTCGCTCAGCGTGCATTCTTGGCGTTTGTTAAATTGAAAACTTTTCGTATTAAGTTTATTGCATGCTCAGAGGCGTGGCCAGAAGGGGTATCAGGCCATTGCATTCTGCTGTTACAACTGCAACTGTTGCTGCCGCAACTGCTGCTGTTGTGGATGCCGTATGCGATATGATTGCGCATATGTTTTGTGTGCCAAGTTACAAATCAGTTTTCACAAGAATTTGCTGATATGATCAAATGTCAGGCTTTATACACTGCCCTACAAAGTCGCTGTACTTATTTATATTTATATTATTTATATGCTTCATCAAATATCAAGTCAAAGTTACGTCTAAAGTTAACTATGTCGTCTGTCTTAACTATGCCGTTTGGAAATATATTTTATGAAGTTTTGATTTCAATTTGAACTAATATGGATACATAATCATATTCATAGTTCATATGAAAGACCATTAATTATGCATATATGTATTGTAATTTGATATTTATAGGAATTTTAAATTTAATAGAGCTCATATTATTGCTGTGCTTCTTAATACATATTTTAATTACAGGGAGCAAGAAGCCACAGAATATATTCAAATGTTGTAATTGTGTGAGTTCGCCTTAAAATTGCTGCACAGTGCTCTTAACTTATATAATTTCCATTTCGAGAATTGCATGTAAAATGCATGATATTATAAACCAAGCAATTTGGCTTAAGAGCAAAAACGGGAAGACTCCGATCTGCTCAGTCTCACTCTCCGCTTCTCTCACAGTCTCAGACTCAGTCTCAGCTTCAGTTTCAGTTTCAGTTTCAGCTTCAGTTTTAGGTCCTGTCTAAGTTGCTGCTGAATATGAAATGCGCCCCATGGAGAGCTACGGAAACAAACAGCGACATTATAAAAGGTGTAGCCTTAGTCTGAGATCATTGGATCAGGGGCTGGATCTGGCCATAAGATGAACAACATTTGCCCAGTTGCCTGCACTTTTCATGATAATTAAATGCAAAAGAGCGCAGAGAAGAAGCAGAAGAAGCCTGAAATTATTATAATTAAATGCACCCGCCAAAGCGCATTTCAGGCGAATTGTTTTATAATTTCCAACTGAAGCAAAGGCAAAGGCAATGGCAAAGGCAATGGCAAAGGCAAAGGCAGCAGCTGCCCGATTCGTAATTCACAATTCCTGATGACGATGCACCTGATCCGATGTCCATGCCAAAGGCCATTCCATGGCTCGGTTGCAATAAACTAAATATTTCCGCTCTTAAATTATTTATATTTTGATATTTGCTTAAGACAAAGATGCGCCGGCAGAGACGGCAGAGACAAATGTTTAACAATATTTTGATGGCAGCCGCCTCGGCATAGCAAATTAGCCCCAAAAGGCCAATGACGAAGTCTGATCTCGATCGATCCATGATAATGATGACAATGATGACGATGATCGTCGTCAGTTGTGGTAACTGTTGCATAAATGCATGTCATGACAGCTCGCTCATGGCACGGGCACGACATGTAACACCTTACGGAGTTGTCGTTTTGCTCCTCAACCGATCAACCGATCAACCGATCAACTGCTCAACTCCTCAACTCCTCGAATCCTCAACTCGAAATGAATATGTCAAAATTTACAATTCGTTTGAGATGATCGCATTGCATTGAACGATGCCACGATGACAGGCAGAACATTTTGCGTGTTGAGCACTGAAAACTGGGCGATTTTCTTTAGAAAAATCCTTCACAATTATTTTCTGTTGATTCATAACACTTGTGAGCCACAGACAGAGCCACAATAAGTGCCAGAGATAGAGACAGAGACAGAGATAGAGCCAAAAAACCGCAGCCACACTTCAGAGCCGAAAGAAATGATGATAATAAATCAAGGCGCATTAAAAGTGTTTTCAATTTCGTCGTAACTCAGCTGCGAGGCATACGCAGAACGCAACCTGACAACGGCTCCTCTGATTAAGATGAAGTTGCTGATGTTCATATGGATGTGGATGGCACTGAGAGTGAGGCTCAAAATGAATATGATTTGGTCTGTTGTCCCACGTCATGTTCTACATATTTGTGAGCATCATTTGATAGTTGCCGCACAGCAAACCAAACTGGCAACTGGCCCATGATTTATGTCTATTGGCCGAGGCACTGTTAAAAAGCCAAGTAGCCTCACAGTATAGAAATACTATTATCTCTTGTATGTTGTATGATTTTATTCTCTTCTTTTTCTCTAAATTTTTATTGATTTTGTCATGGCGCTGGCGATGGCGCTGGCGCTGCTGTTTTGTTTAAGTTTATGGCCAAGTCCCGCAATTAAGCAGCGATGTGTGTGGAGCGATCGCCTCCTGCGGCTTTTCACGCATGCGCGCAATTTAATTTTGAAATTTTTCAATACGAATTCGTTACGCATTCCACTGTGCGCGCCATTTCGTTACGCAGAGCTGCCATCTCTGACGAATGGATGGGGCGCGGGGACGGACGTAGGCAGGGACGGGCGTTTGACGAGTTTAAGATGGATCGTGCGCTTGGAGCATTGTCAGACCTCGAGACGACCGCCTAAGTTGCGTCTGGGCCCGTTGAAGGCGCCCCCGATGCCTCTCGAAGGCAACTGAGGCAACTGCTCCCCATTGCTTTGGATTTGCCTTTTGCTCACGCACAACGTCGCTTAGCTAATTAAACGTTTGACAAATGATTTGACATTTTCATTTAGGCAAATGGGTATGAGCATTTTCATTTCATTGCCGTTTCCACGCTTTCCTCGGCTCCAGGATTAAGTAGTTCTATTGCTGACAGCGCATGCGGGCCCGTGCTTGAAGCACTTTATAAGCCCATAAATTGGTCTAAAGATCCAAACAGTTGTCTCGTGCAAATATATGATGGTGCTGATGAGTCGCCGCTGCTGATGATCGGGCGGCTGCTGTGATGAGTCGTAGATTGACAGTAATTTAAACAGAGATGATTATACATTCGCCTTGATAAAAACAAAACAGCGGGCAATCAACGAACATACTTCAAATGATTTAATTTTCATCAAATCATTGAGATTTTATTAAGCCAAATGCACTTTTTATTAGATACTTAAACTTGAACTTGAATTAATATTCAAATAAGTTACGCTGCCAAGATGGGGGAAAAATATATTAATATTTAATATATTTATATTTCTTATTATTTAAATAAAATCATTTTTGAAGAAAATATTAACACTTAAGTGTTCTTTAATGTTGTACTTACAAATTGCGAATAAAGAATGTGTACATTGTTTAATATTATTGTATTAAATATTTGTATTTATTAGGGTCAAGAAATGACAGTCGACCCAAAAATTAATATAAAATTAAAAGAAAACATATAATTTATATTATTATTATTTATAATTAGAGTGAATGTCATATTTCAGAAAATAACTTACGTTGAAGTTAAACTCAAAGTCGTGTTTAAGTCTGAGGAAATGCATTTAATTGATTCAATACGCTATTAACATTTATTAAAATAAGTGTTAGTTTATACGAGCTAAAGAGTTTAGAATGTGAAACTTTAAATAGGAAAGGAGACTATAAAAAGTCTATTATAAACATGTAAAGCGTTAAGCGCAATAGGGATAAAGCAGTGAGTAGGTCTAGAAGGAGCAGAAAAATTCATTTGGATTAATAACTCGGAGGAGTCAATTTCCCCACTGATCAAATTAACTATAAACAACACACAATAAACAACACAAGACAAACGGACGGCTATTTAGCAAAAGTCAACTTTATATCAGCAATGTTTATCATTGTTTGATCTTAGCCAACTGAAATTAGATTGAAATAAATAAATAACATTGTTAACGATTTATTTCATTAAATCAAATATTGAAAAAATAATAAAATGTTTATTTTATAGTGGAAGGATGAGTTAAGTAATTTAAAATTTGAAATATATATTTACTCGCACTCTCAATAGGCATCAGACCCGTCAGTCCATTCAATGACCTGCCCTACATGACCCAATCAATTTCTAAATCGAACTCCAATAGCCCCAGTTTTCATGGAATTCAATTTCGAAATTGAAAACTGTGTCAAAAGTGAGTTTCACATGATTAGATTGAAATTGTGAAATGCAATGCGAAATGCAATTAGAACTATGAGTATTTTGCAGAGCATTTAAAATTGACTGAACGAGTGGGAATCAGGCTGGGAGATGGTCTTGTTTATACTAGGAGAGGAACAGAAGGCGTCGTGTCCCTAATTCAATGTGTCAATTCTTTAGCATCGCCCTCGTCATCGCCATTTGGTGTCGGTGTTTCGAGGGGTCGCTCTCTTCTCTTCTCTGACTTCTCTGCACGCTGATGAAGAAAAAGGGAGTTTGATTAATGTAAAAGCTGCCACTGATATGTCACACGCATGTCAAATTCTGACATTTGACATTTTGCAAGCGAGAGACGCCAACGCCGCTCACATGGTGGCTGACTGAATGGTTGGCTGGTTGGTTGGATGAGCACCACACACACACACACTCACACACACACAGTTAGGGCAGCAACAGCAGCAGCAGCAACATGTCCAACCACCAGCAAAAAAGAAAAAAGAACAAAATAGGAACTTGAGTGCAAGCGACGAGTTTCTCGTCTGGTTGCTTATTTAAAAATACATTGAATACGCGGGGCGTTAATACATCCGTTAGAGTGCCATTTTGTTTGTCAGCCCAACCCCGACCCTGACTGTATGACAGAGGCAGGAGTTGACCTCCTGACTACGCTGTCTCCTGCCTGCTGCTTGTTTGCATCCCTTTTCCATCAGCAGATCCACATCCTGTGACTTTCTTGTTGTTGTTGTTGCCGCTGCCGCTGCTGCCGTTGTTGCCTGCCACTTGACAACGACGATATTTGCGCATAAAAAATGCAACATTATTTGACTGCGAATTAATGTTAAATTGTTGTAGGACGCTCCTCAACTTTGCCGGAGAGGTTCGGCTTGTTCCGTTGATGTGGGAAATGTCACATTGTGACAGGCGACACCGACAAGTGTACGCATTGTTGTTACTCTACATTTTTATAAATATTTAATTATATTTTCTTTCCATTTTCGGCTTCAGGTCACGGGTCTGTTCCTCCTCCCTTCCTGCCATTTCCCTGCTCTCTTTATAAACATTTGATTAATCACACGCGCACAATTACAAATGCATACATACACTTCCATACACATACGCATACACATACATATGTGTGTGTACTCATCTCACACTCTGGATAAAGATCAAAGCACTCTTGGGCCTTTGGTAGACGCTATAACAGTCCGTCAATTCGTCCAGAACGACGGCCCCAACCATTCAGTGAGTGAAACTATTCGCGCATTATGTCTAAATAAACAAACAAATCGGCGACCCGGCATCGAAGAACACCAAGACCAATCGAAGAGAGAAAAGGAAATCTATTGAAATCGTTTGCCATCATTCGATAGTTTCTCCGGCCGGAGGCATCTTCTTCTGTTAGTAAGATGTATGGCGCTGTGAGTAACGTGTGTGGGTGGAAAATTTATTTGAAAAACAATTTTCATGAAAAGTATGCGCATACAAAACTGACAGCTTTTGGTTTAAAGAAAAATCAACAAACTGCTCGGGATTATAAATTGCAATCTACTGAGCCAAACATAATATTGTTTGTAGAGAAACACATGGGCGGGTTCTATTCTGAGGCGGTGCTCAACTTGAGAGGCATAAATAAATATCTTTTGGCTTCCTTCACTGTTCTATGATTAAGATGATTCAGGCTAAACACTACGAATACTTCAGACCAGTACTCAATTTGGCATTTAGTTTTGCTTAAATTAAGAAATACTAATATAAATTCGACATTAGTCATATATAAAGAAGATATATGCCTGAGAAATAGATGCTTCAAAATTTATATTTTATGAATGAATGAATTATAAATAAATTATGTAGGGATTTATTTCTTACATAAGTAGATATTTGAGGAGATTTACACTTAAATCATAAATGCAAATCGAACAATAATTAAACAATATATAAATATTGTTATCTTCAAACAGAACCAACACTTATAAGATCTGATTGATATAAGTACAAGATTGATATTTATGTATTTACAATCGCCGTTTTCTTTTATCTGATTAATTTAATCAACTCTGGAGTCAATAGATGGCATATAATATTGTTCTGTATATTTAAGAGCAATAAAAGTATTTTATTTATTTATTTGATTCCATTTTATAATTTACATTTATATCGAAGTTAAATTTCTTAATAACTGAATTTCAAAATAGTATACTATACTAAATACAATAGATTATTTCCCTATTTGTTGTGGCTGTTCCCATTAAAGATTAAAGATTTATCATAGCACACAAGGCTGCACTTTAACAAATCCTTTGGCACTTAAGTACTTGTATGGTTAGAGTTTATTTATCATGTTCAGTCAATTTAGGTGTATTTCGATGTTTCACCTGTCACCCGCAGCATAAATTTGCAGCCGACCACAATCGATAGCCAAATAGCCAGGGACCGGCAACTTCATATTCATTAGCAAAAATGTTGAGCTGCCGACATGCCAAAAAGTGCAGCCATCAGGCATATGAGTATTTACGGCTTCGATGTCGGCGATGGCGCATCCATTGGCCCCCAAATGAGTTACGGTCTGCGCGTGGTAATGTGGCCAACGCCATTGACGCCATCGATGCCATCGGCTCCATCGATGCCATCGACTCCTACGAGGCAATCGTTGGGCAGCCGCCGCAGTGGGAAATTTATGCGCTACGCTGCGCCAGCTAAAATCAAAGCCAAGTGCTCATAAATAAATATCGAGCGAGGTGGCTAAATCAAATATGATTGCAGATGCGGTAAGCAGCCCTGCCATATCAACTTACCACCTGAGAGTCTCTATCTCTATATCTGCCATAGGTGATTAGTTATTCCAAATTTTGCTAGCCATAATTTTGGACGAGTCGCATGTATGAGCTAGGCGCCTTTTGACCAAGTTCTTCTTCTTTTTTTTTGACTAACCATCTATTTGTTTTGCCAGTTGTGTGTGTGTGCGGTTTTTGTTTTATTTTATTTTATTTTATTTTTTAATTTGGGGAGAACTACAAAATGTGAATGTGTCTCGGCAAGTTGCGGCTTATAATTTGCATATTAATTACATTACCGGCGAACTGAACTGTGCTGAACTTTAACTTCGACAGCATCTAATCGGTAATGCCGAGAAATTAAAAAAAGATTAATTTAAAGCGATCAGTGAACGCCATTTGCTCATTAGGTAGCTGTAGTCCGTATTGGATCGGCAAACGAGCTTGGCGCTTTTTTTTTTTTTTTTTTTGGAAGGCCAATCAAAAATTTAAATGAAGCTGCAAAGTTCCGAAACTAAGTTGAAATACTTAACTCTTTTTGTTTTCTTTCGGAATTTTTCGTATTTTGTTAAATTAATCCCAACGAAATTAAAATACGCGGCCAGTCGCAACCTTTGAGAAACCAAATACACAATAACAAAAAAAAAAATCGAACAAGACTTTGTTGAGCTATTTTCGATAGGTGACGTATATATCTATATCTAAATACATATATCTATATACATATAATTATATTTATATGTATATATCAAAGTCACATCAGAGAAATGTTTTCAGTTAATATAGGATTAGAGGAGCGTCTTAAATAACATATTGTATATAATCATAATTCGGGATTCCTTATTATCTCAGTCTACTTATGCAGCGGTAGAGACTATCTAGATGAAGAAATAGTGAGGTAATGCTTAATTTGAATACCATAACAATTAGCCAGAAGAAAAAGATCATTGAAAAGCATTCGAAACTTATGTGCAAAATTAATCCATGAGTGAATTGCCAAAGACAATCTTGCAATCATGTTTTGCTTTAGTTTTCAATGTAACTCAGCCCCAGAAATAGATAAATGTATGTGTTTAAATGGACATAGCTTTTATAAAAGCAAAATATCGAAATGTTCATCGACCTTGGTTATCTATGTTGACATTATCATCCATAACGAACGCTTCTTGAATAGTCGAATCAAGTTCACGTTTCTAAATGAATCGTCTCGAAAAGAAACTTTTACATTTGACTTTTAAATAATGCATAAGAGTTAAGCATTTATAAGTCTAATGTATGGCTCATTAATTGTTTTCAGAACAAAACTGTGACGAAAGATTAATTAGTTTATTGAGATTGAGACTTTATCTGCATAAATAAAATCAATTGATATTAAGTAATCGCTGCAGATCTAAGATTAAGTGCTTAAGGACTTACAATAGCTTGTTCCCATCAATAATCCCTTTATCTGAAAACACTCTCAACATTAGCATTTTTCCAGGCCTCTGCAATGTGATACCTATCAATTGGCATTACACAAAATTACTGTTTGTTTCTTGAGCTAAGAAAACCGCATAATTCGCTTAACGATCGCACATGGTGCGGATGTCGATGCGGATGCGAATGCGAGTGCGGATGCGGCTGCGGATGCTGACCCTTCTCGCAGTCACCCAAAGAGTCAACACCGTGATGAATAGCGTGCTAATTGTTGACAGGCAAGCAGCAGAGCGGCATGAATGTCAAATGCACAACAAATACAATACAACGACACTTTTGATTGAGATCGTTGTGGCAAGGGGCCGTCCGCCTGGACGAAAAGGATACACATAGTATGTGAATACCTAACAAAACAGTTGACAATGCAGTAGCAGTTCTGCGTCCTGCCTTCAATTTCCTGGTGGTGGCAAAGCTTAGTCTGACATTGAGCTCGCGTAACTCGTCATCATCATCCTCATCCTCATCACCATCGCCATCATCATCGTCAGCGAAGAATTTCAGGTTTATTTTCTTACCCTTTGGCCAGCTCAGCTGCCGTTGTTGTCATTGCTGCATTTGGTGAATTCGAATACGAATCCGAAATTGACTTTGACTTTTCTGACAATTATTAGTTTTACGCATGTTCTGGCTCTCTTTTATTTGACTTTTCAAGCGCGAAATTGTTTGTTGTTTTTGCTGCTGGCACTTTAATTCAAATGCATATGGCCGGTTTACAGTCTGTTCTTGTTGTTGTTTGAACTTCCTGCGATTGTTCACAGTCTCGCTTTTCTGACAGATCTCTGACAGGCAGAAGCAACTGCCTCGACTCGTCTCGACTTGATTCAGCTCGATTCAACTCAACTCGACTTGGCTCGGCTCCATGGATCATGTGGGGTGGCTTCTGCTTCCTGGCTGCTGTTGCTGTTGCTGCATTTGATGGATGCCACTTTGGCCATTGTTTGTAAAGTGTTAATGTGTTGCCGTTTGCCATTTGCCATTTGCCATTTGCGGAAATGCAATATTTTCTGCTTGGCTTAGCCAACTGAATGAATGTGGCCTATTGAATTTGATAATTTTTGGCAGGACGCGACCGCAACTCAACAACTCTCACACCAAGTAGTGAAAATGTGTTTATTTTTACATATTAGCATATTATCTATAGGTCGCACAGAGTCCCAGCCAGGACATACTCGTATCGACCCTCTGAACAATGGGCCCGTCCTCGGTAATCCCAGAGACATGTGCAATGTGCCCGGCTTGTCGCCGATTGTGTGAAAGTCAGTGCGAAGAAAGAGCAACAAAATGAAAGCAAATGAAACGAAAGGAGAATGGCAGGAAAACAGAAAAGTCAAAAGAAAAAGAAAAGGAAAAATAAAATAGAAAGATTTAATGTCGACTTTAGGTGATTTATTACCAACAAAATTGCGTCCAGAGAAGAGCAACCGTTGTCGTTGAGTGCAACTCAACGCGTACGCGGGGCTGCAACAAAATACAAAATACGAAATACAAAATAGAAAATAGAAAATGGGAATGGAAATGGAAATGTGTAGAGAAAATAGAATGGAAATATAAGGCAAAGGCAAAGGCAAAGGCAAAAGGACACACAGCGAGCATTAAGCAAGAGAAACAGACAATTTGGTTCACTTCAGATGTCAGGCAATTGGAAAGGAGATGGAATATGGCAAAGGGAAGGGGGGAAGAGGAGAGGAGAGGAGATGAAGACGGCGATGGCGATGGAGAGGACGGGGACAGCGTCGAAGATCTAGACGGGACTGGGATTTTAAGATGGAACTAATAGCATTAAAAACTTGCGTAAATGCACGAAGATAATTTCTATTTTTGAGGGTGTGAAATGTATACACACACTCACACACACACACACAGACACACAGAGCGAGCCAGGGCACGGTGAAAGTCATTTCGGGGTCGAGATATAGAAAGATTGAAACACAGATACAGATACAGATACAGAGACATACAAATGGTAGACTATGCAGCCAGCGTGAGAAATTTGTTGCTGTTTTTAATTTCTTTTGTATCGATGCGACGATTTGGATTTCGATTTCGATTTCGTTTTTGTCGTTGTCGTTGTCGTTGTCTAAAATTGGATTTGTAAACTTGTGTGGGGGGCTTCACTGTATTTGGCCCTGGCAATAGATCAAAATCTTTCAGTTTGCCTTTGTCTGCTCTGGCACAAGGGAATCTCGACTCTTTGGCGTAATGTGGAGCAGGGGAAGATTAAGAATCCGATTTTGCTTATAATACTTAGTATTACCATTTTAATAATTTAATAAGGCAACATTTCTTGGGCTTTTGGCCATATTAAATATGCAATCTATTGGATACACTGTGCACTCGAGCCACTTAATTATTTAAGTTGCTTAATTAGTCAGGAAATTTGGTCCATTTGTTGAATTAAACTAATTAAATAAAAGCTACCTAAAATATAAATAGAAGCTTCAAGCTCGACTAAGTGCAAGTGACAATTTAGCGCTATCCACTTTGCACGTTCCACTGTCCACTGTCCACAGTCCACTACTTGGTCCAATATTGGGGCATCCTATTTAAGGACTGATTTATGAGGCACAAACGTGACAACTGCTCTGACCAGCGGTTAATTAAAATGGATTCAAATTGGATTGGATTGGTTTGACAGTTATAATTCCTTAAACGAGAATCGCGAGCACTTCCACAGTTAAGCTTTCAGTTTGATTTGCAATTTTCAAAAAGCAAAATTAACTCATTTCATATGTCATTACACTACCTTAGTTAGGCTTATTAGCTGCATACCCTACGTTTATTTATGAGCCCCCGCGTACTTCTAAATATGTGCTCCGACAAAGAGGTTCAATCAATTCCACATTACTTTAAGCCAAGTAGATCAAATGCCAAAACGGCATGGGCCATGTCAAGCCATGTCATGTGGTGGTAAGAGGGCAATAGCAAGAGGGGCGGCAGCAGTTGGCCAGCTGCTCAAAGTGAGCTTATGAAAAGGCAGAAAGCGAACAACGGCGGATGGCAAAAACCAAATCCCACTAATGTGCTTAAATAAATTTTGCCAGCGTTTAAGCCAATTAGTCCGTCGGACATTTTACTTCTTGTCAACTTTGGTAGCTGGCCGAGCCGCATTTGCCCGCTTTTGGATGCTTCTGGGGTCGCATGGTCGGTTTGTTGTCGCTTACTCGTGGGTTGGCCCACTTGCTGCTCCATGCTCCATGCTCCATGTTCCATGCTCGATGCGGTGCGTTGGCTGCTGATTCTCTGATTCTCTGCTGACAACGTAGCTCGGGTTTTCTGTTTCAGTTTCAGTTGCTGTTTCTTTCTTTTCCTTTTTTTTTTCGTGTCTCTCTTCTTGCATTTGTATTTGGAGCTGGAGCTGTAGTGCTTATGCAGCAAATATCCGTGGGATTAAAATTGTATGTGCCTCGTGGTCTTCGTCTTCGTCGTCGTTGCGCGGCTGCCGCTTTTCATGCCCTTTTACGCATTTTTGCCTTTTTGCTTTTAGCTCTTTTTTTCGGGATTATTGAAGTGCAATTAAGCTAAAATGTCAACGTGAAAAAAATTAATCGTTATACTACCCTTTTTATGGCTTCCCCTTTGAGCCAGCTTCTTATCTGCCTCTCTCTCTCTCTCTCTCTTTCACTCTCTCTCGATCTGTGTGCCTGCTTATCTGCTGCGTTTCATCGAGAGTTTTACAAGCAAACCCATTTACCGTCAGGTTGCCGCCAGCTTTAAGCTGCTCTCATCCTGTCCTGCAATTGCAAGTGGACAAGTTTTTAAAATCTAATTCATGTACATGTCAAAAATTGGCTTGCATTATGAGGCCCCACCAAAGAAACATCAGTTGATGTCGCCGCTGGCTGAGGCACTCAAATTGACTGTTTTGTACTACGAGTGTGTCTGCGTTGCCTTAATGATTTGTAATTTATGAATTTCGGTCGCTGCCAAAGGCTATCAGAGCTCGTCTCCGGCTTGGGCAATCTTATCAGAGAGAAAACCAAAACGAAACGAGACTGCAATTGTTTGCCCACTGCATCGGCAATGCAGACAAAATTTGTTTCCCGTTGATGGCTCGGGTCAGTTGGAAACACTTCTACTACCATAAACAAATGCCAACGACAACGTCGCTAATCGTCGAGTTAACATTTTATCGCTACTGTGCTGGCACTAGGCAAATATGTGCTCTCTCTCGGAACTGAAAACTGAATACTGAAATGAACTAAATAAAAAAACTACAAACTGAAACTGAAGCAACTCAAATATTTTCGTGTTTACTATGCGGCTTAGCCCGGTGACAGATTTGCGGCCAGCCCTAGCTCTGCCTCCAGTTCTGGCAATGGGATCGTAAATCTCAGTTGTTGGACTATTTTACTATTTTGAAATTGTATGAGCACTCACCGGTTGCCTACTATACTAACTGCTTTCATAAATTTTTATCACAATATCTGAACAAAAATGTTTAGTACGCAGTAATTTTGTTATCTTGGCAGCAAAATACCACCGCACCACCGCACCACTACTATTTATACAATGCGAGAGTTTTTTTGGACAATCTGGTCGACATGTGATGGCAGAGGGGGTTATTTTGGAGCATGGCATACTCCTTCATATCTGGCTATCTGGCAGCTATCTCAATGTTGCTCACTCTGTGCCCATGACGTTGTCGCATTCACATTGTCGCATTATGTCAATGACGGCAGCAACATGCCAACAGCTCCAACAGCTACAACATCATGAATGCAGTGATTGTTTGGCCCACAATTATTGACCGACTACCAACCGATCAACGAAGCGTCCGTTTGATGGTATCCAACGTGGACTTATGTAGCTGCAAGAGTATCGGTCAGCTGGCTATGAGTCTCATCAGAAGCTCTACGTTAGATTAGGCAAATATTTGGCGTGGGAATTTTGCAGTGACATGTTTGAATTGTGGGTGAATGCTTGAAGGGATGGGATCAAATATTGGTATACTTCTCTGTATTTTAGCGAGTATTATAAGGTTAACATAGCAGATGAGTATTTTATGTCAAATTTCATCTACCATAAATAAATAAAGGTCGTTGATCGGATAATGAATAGGTAATAGTTTAAAGAAGACCTTCGGGTTGAAAACAAAGTTGAGTCAGTTTCCTTTAGATCTAGGCAAGTTGTTTAATTATTATTTTATCTATTTAAATACATTTATTCAAAAACGTAAGTTGATTAATTAAATTATAAAGGAGATATATTTATATATATAATTTAAAGTACACTTACTAATTAATGCTGTCATAATTAAAAAAGGTTTTCATTTGCTCTGATTTAACTTATTCTTTAATTTCTCTTATACAAAATTGTAGTTAACTAATTAAAAAATAAATTATGTTTTAATATGTCATGTTATGAACAATGTATATTAGTTTAGAGTGTTTCTTTCAACTGCTCACGAACATAATAAGAGTCCATTTCATCTCAATCGTCTGAATCACATTTAACACTCAAAATATTCTTTCCTTTCCCTTCTTTCCCTTGTGTATTTATCTTATAAATATATATTTATATATATAATAATTATAATATAGTTACTTTTCATTTAGCCAGCTATGCGTATGTCATGGCATATTTTGGTAGCAATAGAGCCATCAGCTGTGTGTTAGCAGGACCCACTCCTTACTTGCTTGTAGATCATAATCAGGCAACAGATATGAATGTGTTGTTCGTTTTGACGGATTCGCAGTGTCAGATTGGACAGCAGATATAATTTTTTTGCACCTAACAAATAACCAAAAACGCCATGTTGGCTATGCAAGTTATCAGCGGATGACCATCAGCTTTGTTAGCCTGGCAAGGCTTCGGTCTGGTCTTGGCCTGGCCAGGTGATGATATTTGGTTGACATCAGCCCGGCACTTTGTCCAAAAGGGCATTCAGTTTTGTCTTATGAGTGGCAGACACGCATATATTTAGAGAGCACGGCACTAAAATCACGTGTCTCAATTGTTTTTTCTTTTTTTTTTTTTTTTTTGGCGATTTTAATGGGCCCAAACATGGAAATATCTATTAGGCCAAAAACACGGAGCTGGGTGCGAGTGGGAGGTTCTGGAGGGGGCTGTTTATACTTTTTGGCTTGGCATAAATTAAATTTGAATAAAAAACCAATTCATCTTCGTTAGGAATTGCGTTGCGGGTCCGATCTTGCTGAGGGCCGACCCAGAAAAATGGTTATGACATTTGTGTGACGCCAAAAGAAATGAATACAAATGGCAACCTGGTCAGGCTAAGTGACCGCAACGCCCACACGATACGAGAACGCTGGGGCGGACTGAATGGGAAAACTGGTAAAAATAGGAAAATAGGAAAATGGGTAATTGCTTAATTATGAAAATTCCTTTTGTAACGCCTGCCGAGTCCATTTGCCTGCGTGCGTGTAAAGCAACTTCAGGATTGGGGCGTAACGCATTTTTACAAGCAATTGGTCAACCATCTGGTCTGACACTCTAATTAAATTATCAAAAATTCATACGCAGCTCCGAGTGGCGCTGATGTTATGATACGAGTAGGAGAATGTGCCAGCCAGCCTAACTACCTTCTAAAGTATGTATGTTCATTAATTGTCAGGTAATTTAGCTCATCCTGGACGACACTGTTGCCTGTCTTATGTGTGACATTTATTAGCCAGCCAAATATTATGTGACATTGTTTAATTGGCATGGTGCGATCCAAGTTCCGGCGCCGCCAGCAGTGTCAGCTTATCTGCTGATGAACCCGATGGACATTTGATAAATGAACGTGTGTCGTTCACTTGGTCGCCTGCATTTTGCATTTCAATTTGTTTACCTGCCTTACCTGTCGCATGTCCGCTGTTCACTGTCCGCTGTCCCCCGTCCGATTGTCGCCGCTGCCGGTCTTTGGGCCCCAAAGTGTCATCGCTGGCGTGTTGACAGCTGTCAAAATGCAACGCTTTTGCATGCGCATTGGCAGCCTAAAAATCGATAGGCGGTGACGTCGATGGCGACAGCTTTCCCTGTCGCGCACGTTCCATGAAAGCTTCGGTCGCAGCTTCAACATGGCGCAACGATGCGCAGTGAGCACAGCATCTCTCAGCATCTTAGGAAGCTTAACGATAACATCCCTGAGAGCGTCGACATATCCTTTGTTTACAATGACAGCATGCTCCAGCTTCAGCCACAGCTACAACTACAACTACAACTACAGCGACAACGACAGCGACAGCGACAGCTTCTGTTCCAGCTGCTGCTCCCGCTTCGGGCTGCAGGACACACGTTAGCAATTGCCCTGAGCGTACTCTCCAGAGTGTACCAATTCAGGAGAGCAAAGCTATGACCTGGCATGCTATAGTATCCCTCTGTGTGTGTGTGTGTGTGTGTGTGTGTGTGTGTGTGTGTGTGTGTATGTGTGTATTGTCTCTGTGTCTCTCTGTATGCATACGTATTTGCGAGTGTTGAGCGCAAAGTGTCAACGCGTGCTTTGGCATTTTTTCGTTTAGCTTTAGACACCAATTTGTTAAGGCATATGGACTGTCTAAGATCATTTATAACATGTATTATCAGATTTCGTTGAAGCTTATCACTCGTAATTAAAAGCCACATCAAATTTGTTATAGAAATTGTTGTAACTTTTAGTTAATAGGATTGAAGATTCAACATATGTTGAGATAGAGATGATTTTATATGAAAGCAATAATAATATTCTTTTATTATTGTTTTTATTATATATCCAAGCTAAATCGGAGTGATTAAACATAGCATAAGAACAATTAGAAATTATTAGTTAACTCACTTATCGAGGTCCTACTTATTGTTAAATTAAATATTTAAAATTAAATTTGTATATTAATTGATAAAAACATAAAATATTTCGGCACATAACCCATGTTTTCATTATTAATTAATAAATATTGCACTGTAACTTGAAGTTGTCTTTATGTTTAAGATTAAATTGAATAAATGAAATTAAATTTGTAAATTATTAATTTAAAAGAAAAACATTAAATTCCATAAGAATTGATTGATTATTAAAATGTAAATCGAAGTTGTTCTAATTTAGCCAGATTTTATCACATGGAATGTAACGTTCAGTTGTTAACTGCATTTGCATGTGTAGGGCATAGACATGAGTCAACATAGCCGTACATTCAGTTAGAGCTTTTTATTGTTTTCGGTTTTTAGACGCAGCAGCAGCCATTGAAGAGCGGCCCACCGCAGAGGGGTTACGTTGGATTGGGGGTCGGCCTGGTGCGCCGGGTCGACACCGAACCACCTCACAATGGCACCACGGCACCACCTCACCACCGCACCACCGCACCACCGCACCATACCCCACCACACAGTGCCGCATCGCATTGTACATGACACTCAAACGATGCTGGTGGGCTGTTGGTCGGGTTGAAAACTATTCTGCCCCGTGCGCTTTGATGCTCACTTCACTTTTTCTGTTTTCTGTGTGTTGTATTTTCTATTTTCGGTTTCTTCTTTTTTTTTGCAATTGCTGGAGTGTTGTTGTTGCTGCTGCCTTTGCTACGCTCGATGGCGGCAACGTTTGGTCCTTGTGTGGCAGCCTGTTTTGCTGTGTGTGCCCCCCGGTCTGGTGTTGGTCGCTGTTCGCTGTGAGATGCGAGATGCGAGATTTTGGCTTTTGTCGCTCGCTGCTCTGCTCTTTGACAAACGCGACGCGACGCGAGTGAACAGTCAGCCAACTTTTTGTTGTGCCACCGCATAAAAAAAAATAATAAAAAAAATAATAATAATATAATAAACTGCACGCAGCTATTTTTTCTAAATTTTTCTAATCAACCGAACCGAATGTGCAACTCAAGGCAATCAACTTAATTGGCCACAAAGTGTAACAATATTTTGTGCTTCACTGACAAAAACAACAAAAGAACTCGAGCTCTCGTGCTTCTCGTGTCACAAAATCGAAGTTGTCGCGAAATTAGAAAATTTTTGGTGCCTGTCGCCAGCCTCGACGTCGTCGCCAGATCCGGAGACAGAGTCGGAGTCGGAGCCGGAGCCAGTGCTGGGAAAGTGCGCCCGGTCATGTTAGGGCCACGAGTTGGACTTATTGTTGTTATTGTTATCGCCGCCACGTTGCCAGCGATGCCGTCGTGGTCATCTCCAGAATGCTAAGCCCACCCTAGCCAAAAGAGTGACTATAGACTGGATTGGTCTCGCGGCAGATGCTGTTTGGGTATTCTGGACCCACTGGGTGCCATGTGGGCATGGAGCTAAGATTTGCCCATTGAAAGTGTTGGACTTGGATGGACTTGGTGTTAAAGAAGCGCGCGCGAGCAGGGAAAACTCGCGTAGTCCGCCAGCCGTGCCCATTGCCCCTCACCCGTAACCGACATCCTTCATCCGTAGTCGTAGTACCGTAGTGTTTTAATTTGAGAGTCTCTCGCTCACTCGCTCGCCCGCCTGTTGTCACTCTCTCTCTCGCTCTCTGTGTCTCTCTCGCGGAGTAAATTCGCGCGCGTGTGTGTGTGTCTGTGTGTGTGTGTGTCTCTCTCTCTCTCTGTTCCGTCTCTTGCTGGTGCGTGCTCGCTCTCAGTCAGCCGCTCTCAAAGTTGACATGTTTATGTTTTGGCAACAAACGGCGCTCTCTATTCCAAACTTTGACAGCTGCAAGTGTCAGCACAGTGGTACAAATCATAAACATTTAACTGAAATGTTGATTTGCTTATTTGGCAATTGGATGGCAAAATAAGACTAACTAATGGTTCCTAGCTAAAACTACATTGAAACGGCATGGTAAATTGATTGGTAAGTTTGAATGATACATAATTAGTCCCATAGATGCTTGGATATATACGATATTTCATATATATCATTTATAGATCTAGTTTATATTATAGCAATAAGCAATAAATGTGCAAAATAAATTTAAATTAGCCCCAAGCAATAGAAGTGTGGACTGACATATCCTGAAGATAATCACTATATTCGTTAAGAGTTCGGAAAGGTATTCCCCAAAGATCTTTGATCATTCTAGAAATCTTTATTTACTATTTATTAACATAGAGTCTATAATCTTCGAGTAACCATCAGAAGTAATAATAATAATAATAATAACAAGCCGATCAGCCGAGCGCGCGCGACAGTATAATACCCTGTGTAGTTTTCTAAATTAAGTATTTTGATTATAATAGAAGTAAGAATATACTAACGACACTTTATATAGTCTTGTGTCGCAGGCGTTCGCTGTCTCGCTCGTACACATGTGCTGCGTGCAAAGTAACATTTCTTTTCTGATTGTCTTTCTTTGTTATAGACCGATCTTAATGAAACTTTCAGGACTGTTTTAATATGATATTCTTTACGCACATGCCAAGTTAGAAGAGTCTACTCTAAGAAATGCGGACATACTTTTTTCGTTTTGTCAGGAAGGGGGGATGCTATCGAAAATCTACATACATTTGCACAAAATTATTATACCCTTTTTTTGCCCATTTTTAATGGGCACAGGGTATAAAAAGTAATACACTAGTATGCTTAATAACTTATTATAAGATTATTTACTAAAAGTCAGATTAAGCAACTAGCATATCTGCTATTTTGGAGATAATAGTTCCCCATTCGATACACTGATAATTCTATGTATATTTAAAGTAATTTTAATATATTTCAAAAGTCTGAACTACAAATACTTCGCTATAAATAGTTTTTACTCGATCTCTTGTCTTTCTGCGTTTATTTGATCAGCTTAAATTGTCTGTCTTGCCTATATTCTTACCTCATCTGCATTAATCTGCATTGCTCAAATTATACAAACTGCAATTGAATTGAAGTCTTAAATGCAACTATCCACTTATAAATATATTATTGATAAGCAAAACACATAAAATCTAATTTAGAAGCCACGCAATGCTGACAATTTTAAATCAATTTACCTATTGCCCAAATGCCAAATGCCAAATGCCAAATGCTAAATGCTCACAGGCCTCAGAGCTCCCCTCGTCAAATGATGGGCCCCAAGCACACCAAAACATTAAGGACAATTGTGCAAATATGCAAATATGCAAATTTACAGAAATGCAGGAGGTAAAACATTTAAATGCAGAAGAGCGAGTTTTGCATTTAATTAAAAGTGCATTATTACGTTTATTATATATATGTATATTACGGGTATGGCCATGTAAGACAGCTCGGATTGGAGCTGCAAGCCAGACGGGGTCGGATTGGTCGGATTGTTTGGATTGGTTGGATGTCTGCCTTATTTGACAGACCAGACATTCATCAGCACAACGAATGGTGCACAGCTCGTAACATTTGCACGAAAACTCATTATTTTAATTAACTTTCTCTTCACAAAACCATTCGGTGCGGTTGCCACAGACATCGACATTGCCACCAACACTGACAACGACAACAACAGCAACAACAACAACAACAATGACTGTGGCACCGACAACGTAAACGACACCGATACCAACCGAGATGAGGCGAATGTTTGCGATTCTGTTGCACTACTCGTGCCACAGCAGGGAAAGAGTGATGGTAGGCGAGAGGGACAGAGAGAGAGAGAGAGGGGGACAGGGAGAGAGTAGACAGTGCAGCTGCCTTAGCGGGCTCAGCAGCCTGCGGCTGTCCTTTATCCTGCTAAATCGCATTACTAAACTGTCATGTGAAATGTCAACCGTAAAGCGCTCACTGATTGTTAATTTCACTTTTATTATCGCTCCATGTTGAAGCTCCAGTTGTTGTTGTTATTGTTGCTATTATTGTTGTTGTTATTGTGGCTGTTACTGTTGCTGTTGCTAGTGAGGCCATCGTCGCGTTGGCCGCCATTGACAGCCATTGCCCAATTGCCAATTGCTTTGTCTTTGCTCGCTTTGGCAGTTGAAAGCTCATAAAGCCGCCACTCTCTAAGCTCTAAATGGGCCTAGCTCTGTGGCTTTCTTAAACTGCCCAAGGAGAGCTATCTAGTGGGTGCAAATCCATTGTAGAGTAATATAGCTAAATAGTATGGACAAATATAGAAGATAATTTGTTTAAAATTTGATTTAAAGAATTCTTCAGCTATAACTTTAACTAGACACTTTCTTGGTTAATAGTCTATACACAAATGAGAGTAATACAAATTTGAGTTATAGATATTTATTAAGATATATTTATCCTTCAACTACAGTACATATACGTAGATCATATTATATATATATTATATCATATTAGATTGTCCTAAAAGATTGTTGCTTTAGTATCACATTTCTTCAACAATTATTAATTGTTTTTAGCTAGAGATTAATTTACGAGTTAAGTGATTAGTTAAGTTGTTTAATTATGTTCAATTAAAATCTATATATGCTCTTGAATTCAATTCCAAACTACTTCAAGTCAGGCTTATTAAGAAATGGTCTTCATTTAGTATTTCAATAAGCTAAAAGTTGATGTAGTCTTCAAGGCTGCATGCAAGAATGCATCATTGTAGTGCTAATTTGTTTGACATCTTTTAGCCAGCTGCTATAATAAATCCAGCTGATGCATGGCAAAAGAAACCTAACTAATGTAACTCTTTTCAACAATCAAGTCACAACAACAGCTCTAGGAAACATTTGGTCAATTGTCTCGTTAACAAATTGCACGACGCAGTGCAGCAGCTCATTTTCATAAATGCAACCCGCGCTTGCCACTCTCCAGTCTCCTCTCTCCTCTCTACTCACCGCTGTTTGTTGTTGCAGGTTGTTTGTTGCATGTGCGCCCGTATCCATTGCCCTGCTGCTGGCTGTGGGTCACTTTCGTGGCAGCGAGTAGTAAGTAGTGTGTTGCCCAACCCACCGCCCCCGCCTCTGCCCCGATCGCTTTTGCTCAGAGCTCCACTCATGCGACGGCGTCTGTCACTGGCTATTCCCAAAGGTGCAAACAAAGTGATTATACTTGGCCATTGTTCCGACTCTTTGTGGGACGTGGGACGTGGGTCGTGGGTCGTGGGAGTGTGCGGTGTGTGCGGCGTGTTCCTCGTACTGACACTTGTACTTGGCTGTGTGGGGCATGCGTGTGGTGCGGGTGGTTTATTAATTGAAATGTTAGTGCTGCAGCTACAAAAGCAGCTCCTAAATAATAGATTCGTATCGAGAATTGTGGCAAGCAGATATTTGATGCTCATTAAGTAAAGTGGTTTTAGTTTCTGCCTCCCCAACTCGTTTTGCAATTTATGTGCCCGGTCGCTTGTGGGGCAAAGCACTGACAACGACAACGACAACGACAACGACAACAACAACGACGATGGAGCTGGCGCAGACGCTGGCGGCTTAACAAAAAAGGTCCAAAGATGAATTGGGTCTCGTTTATTTGAATGCCCTGTCGCCGCAGTGGGTCGCACAGATGTCTCAAGCCAGAGCTCAGTTGGTCTCACTTATTAGACACTAGCTCAGTTGAAATTCGTGACTTTGTTGTGGAGATGCTTTTGTCCTCTTCTTCCCCCTGCCTCACAATATTTAAGCTTTCAAGCGATCCAATCCCATCCGCTGCGATCCGATCCAGACACATTCGGAGACGAAGTCGGAATTGTAGGCCCTTTGTGTAAGGTGCACATTAGTAGTAATTTTTAATGGTTTACTCTTTCGTCTATTTTGTTCGAATGCTACAAACGGTCTTCCATTTAAATTTGTCTGTGTTGTTTCTGCTGCTTCTCTAAGGTTTTTAGTAGTTTATTATTTAAATGAGTTTTCAGTCATTGTCCCTGGCTCATCTCCATCTTCCATATAGTTTTGTATGCTTCGAGCTCGATATCATTTTCTGGTGTGTTCGAATTTAATCAATTTGATTTATTTTCTTGGCTCATGTTGTGTTGAAAATATTGTACAAACGCATTGTGTCCATGCGTATCCATATCCACAACCATATCGTATGGCATTCAGGAAAAATAGATTTTAATTTTTTGAAATTTGGAATTTGGTATTTGGAATTCCGTCTGCCGTTAAGAGGGGAACAGAATTAGCATAAGCAGCTGAGGGTTGGGCCATACTCCGACTTCGATTCGGGGACGGACCTCTCTTAGACGTTGTGTTGATAATGATGGGCAGCAGCAGCAGCAGCAGCAGCGGCAGCGGCATTTGCTAGATTTTCAACATGAAAGAGCTTGGATTTCTTTTCCATTACATATGCCTCTCCATATTGTATACTTCCATGTAAGTATGGAGAATATTTATGACTGCTCTGAATCTCAGCAAAGCAATGAGGGGCAGCTCCAAGTGGGACACTCCTAAATAAACTATTTCGAGTATTACATATCATGTTTGCATGTGGGCCAGGCAATACATATCGAAATATCTATCATACAATGTACCATATCATATTATGGAAGTCAAGCACTCATGCATAGATGAAATATTTATACAATAATTCTATATTCTAAATTTCTTAAATGCAATTTATATATTTTTTAGAATAATAAATTTATTTTAATTAAATTTCAGATTTCTGAAAAGATCTGAAATTTAATTGTGTTTAATTAGTTGTATTTGAATTTTAAGAATAACCCTTGATACATTATTTAAGTATTATTGATTGAAATACATATATTAATTAAATTCATTTATTTAATATAACAATAAAGTTAAGGCAAATTAATTCAATTTAAGTCCGGGCAATTCAATTCTGGCAAGGATTGGGGAAACCCCAGAAAAATGAATGTTAGTTTTTACTAACTAAGGAGTTTAGAATGTGATCTAAGTTGATCAAGTTTCAGATTCAGTAGACTCAGAGTCTTAATCAATATTTTATGTTATATATTCAATATATATATTTTATTGAATATTCATATTTCTCAAATAACTGTTCTAAGAGCTGCTTTCACTCAAATCTTACCAGAACAGCAAATGGGGAAACCAAACTGAAACTTGAATAACAAGCTCAACTCGGCTACCAGATGCCACTTGCCACATGCAGCTGAAGTTGCAGAGCCACCCACAATCACTTAAAAACTTCATATTCATATCTTGATGGCCAAATACGAGTAGAATTGCAATGGAGAGGAAACAGGACCAGGCCCCGATTATCCAGATCCGGAGGCACAACACACCCAGTCAGCCCACTTTTGTTTATGAGAAATTACATTTGAACAGCAACAGCAACAGCAAGGAGATGCCAATCTTATTAATGTTGCTTGTTGATCTGTCCGTCTTAAAGTCCGTTTGGTAGTTGGTAGTTTCAGCCAATGCCTTGTCGACTAGCCAACATTTTTGCATACAACAGCAACAACAGCAACAACAATAACAACAACATGTTCGCTGGCATCCCACTCCGTTCAGGCCAAAATGTATCAAATTTCAATGCACAATCATCACAATCAAAAATAAAAATTCCGAAATCAACTTTTGTTGGCTGCACTGTGAGATCTGCGTTGTGACGATGACTGCAGTCACTTTGAATGTTGTTGCTGTTGCTGTTATTGTTGTTGTTGTTGTTGTTAGTGTTGCTGTTGCTTGTTGTTGGTAATATAAGATACGAAATCAAAAATACATCATTGCCAACAAGCACAGACACTGGCACAGGCAACGATCTCGAACTACGACTGACCATCGTCATCTTGTGCTCCTTCCTGCTCCTACAGCTCCCAGCTCATACCCCCCTGTTCTTAGTTTCCGCTCCAGCTCATCCACGCTCCACGTTCCATTTGTCTGGCCAGCGTTGATTGTATGCATGTTTCGCTTTTCTTCTGCCGCACGCTAAATGAAGTAAGCAAACGTTGATTACATGGCCTCAAGTGTGCGCCGTGTTGCAGTTGCAGTCGCCTTGTCCGAGGATCGAGCATCGACGCTGTGCTCGATGGGCTGGGAACGATGAACGATGAACGATGAACGCTGAACGCTGAACGGGTATATCGGTGTCTGGCTGCTTTCGGCTGGGAATCTGCATGTTTGGCGCATTTGCCGTCGCATCGTCGTTTTTAATGATGACTTCAAATGAGATGCTGTTTATATGCCCTACGTTTCTCATGCGGCCAATCTGCGGTGTAAGCCTGGCCATAATAGACTTGATTTGAGCCTGATTAAACGAATGCTCGTCTCTGTCCTCGTACTGAGGAAGTGTGTTAATTTTTAATTAGACTTGTACTGTTATTTGTTGTCGCTGCTTGTGCTGTTGTTGGTGCTGTTGCTTGTTGTTGTTTGTTGTTGCTTGTTTGCTGGCTGATCAGCATAAAGGGTTAAGAATGCAATTGACTTTGTCTCGCCCTCTTGACTTCGATGGCCACAAATTTGCAAATGCGAAAAGGAGACACGAGACACGAGACAAGAGACAGGAGACAACCATATAAGGTGGGGCCCCCCGATGAGATGCGACACAAAACAGCTACAGACGACTCCTCTTTACAACTTACATGTTCTTAATTACAATAAAATGTTACAAGCCTAAGGTGAGGTGAGGCTACAAACAACAACACACCACAACAAGAGAGAACACAACAACCACGACGCCAATTCCAGCTTCAATTGCAAATCCACGCTTCGGTTCACTTTGATGTCAACAACAACAATGGCCCTCAGTCGGCACTAGAGTCGGAGTCGGAGTCGGAGTTGGAGTCAGACTCAGAGATAGAGTCAGCTCCAATGCCAGAACCAGAACCAGAACCAGAACCATGAGCTGAACGATGGCGGCAGCAATGAGTGGGACCAGCCCACGGTCCATTTTCAATATTGTATTCTTATTATTATGAAATCAAGCAGCAGGCACGGGGCCTCGCTATGGCCTGGTATTACCTGGTATAGCCTGGTATGATATGCATATAAATAAATAAAAAGAAAATTGACAAGCTCATAAACTCGCTCGCGCCTCAGAGAAATTCAATCTTGTAGATACAAATGAAACGCAATCATATTTTATGCATGAGTCTGACAAAGAGAGAAAAAAACAGACAGAAAACAAACTACAAAGATACTTACGAGTTTATACGTACAGTATACAAAATTGTGTGTCCCTCACATGTGGCATTATGGTCATTGTATGCATTTGAGAATGTGTGTGTGTGTGTGTGTGTGTGTGTATGTGTGTGCAAATTTGGTTGTTCGATGGGGTGCTTCAGTACAAGAGATAAACTAATTAATTATAATAGACATAGTTAGTTATTATAAATGACATAGTATCATTGCACCATAGTAGGAAAGATATATTTAGAAGAATATTTCCCATAATAGTAATAGTTATAATTAGAGAAAATGTTATATTTAATTATCCATATTTGGGTAAATTGAAATTTCTAAGAACAAAGCTTAACAATGATAAGAGAAATATATAGATAATGATATAATATTTAAAGGCAAGATTTCTAAATATTATAGAATCATGTTATCTTGGGTAACCCTATTGCAAGTGTGTGTGCGTTTGGATGCAGTGCCAGAGACTCCAGCGAAGGTGTTAAATTATGGCACAGTCCGTAGCTACACACAGCTGGGCATCCAATTTGCTGGCCACCGCGCGTGCGCCGCGTCTCCTTATCCCCAAATTAAGCATCAGCATCACATTTCGTATATCACATTTGTTGTTTGTTGTAGTAGTTGTTGTAGTTGATATTGTTGTTGCTGTTGCATGAAACATACATACCTCTATGGGGGCTTAGTTTGCTCAGTGCTCACTGTCACCAGTCACCAGTCGCTGGTCACCGTCACCCGTAAAGATAGAGAGTCAGAGAGTGGAAAGAGACAGCGAGAGTAAGAGAGAGAGAGAGAGAGAGAGAAGAAAACCACACGCCCTGTTTGATTTATTGCGCATTGTCAAATTATCCTTGATAAGTCATTAATATATTTTTTGGCCACTCTTTAGAGTGGTCCCGGGCCAGGCTTGGTCGTCGTCATTAATGCCGTCTGTTTGTTTTGTTTTGACGTTGACTTTTGTGGCACTCGCTGTGTCTGTTGTTGTTCTTGTAGTTGTTGTTGTTGTTGTTGTTGTTGCACAGTTGAACTTTAATGCTCAACACTTTCGAACTGGTAACGCCCAATTCACATGGCCATAAAAAGCGCTAAGTAACCATGGCTACTACACACACTCACACAAAATACAGAAAGTGGCATTATTTATGTCTTTACAAGCTCTCAAATGAAGTGGCAAATTCACACTTTAAGCCAGCCCGTAAAAATGTAATAGTTCGGTCAGATTGTATGATCGACCACAAATAACATCATCATAAAACCCAATTCACAAATCATAAATATAAATGGAATTCGTGTGGCGGACCCAATACCCAATCCAATTCAATCCAATTGTACGCCCAGCCACGACTACCCTCATCTCATCTGGCCTCAACGATCATCGATCCAATTCGCATACAATAAAGCAATCTGATTTTCGTATCATAAACTTAAAATGCTCTCAGTCCGACAGTCCAACAGTCCGATTGTCCGATAGTCCGGCTTCAACATTTGCGTTTTGCCAGCCGTAAATCTTCCTTTGGCCGTCCGCTTGCCTGGCCTATCAGCATGCCAGATACTGCATGTATCCGCCAGATACTTCGACTCGGTTCCAGGCTCTGTTCCCGCTTGTACTCCTCGAGCTCAGTGTTTGCGCATGCGCACGCGTTTGCTGCAACGCCACGGCGTTGATAGATTTATGGCGCCAAATAAACTGCCTTAAGACAACAAGCCAAATCAGCAGAAAAACCTCAGCTGCCGGAGGGGGGGATCACCAGGGGCTCTGCGATCAACTCAGTCTGGCTAATCAAATAGTAGATGCGAAAAAAAAGTTCACTAAACATGATCATTTGCCACTTTTACTGTGGGCCATAAATGGCTGGCCATCTTGCCAGATAAACAAATGGCCCAGTTGAATCTACCATCCGTTATGCTCGATATGCTTTTGTCATTTTTATAAATTATTCAGGTATACAATCCTCATAAATTTGATTCTTCTCCACATATTTATTCATCATACAATTAACAATAATATTTCTATGTAAAAATCGCATTATTTTAACTTATAATCATTATATATTATATCATTATAATTAGTTATTATATTTCAATATTTTAATTTAATTATGTGTGACAGGATTATCATAACAAATTCCACATTTTGCTGAATCTTATCGCATTTCATTTTAAATTAAAATTTAAAACAAATTTATTAATAATTAATTAATTAATAATTAAAAAAACATTGCTGCCTTCGGAAATGTTTATAAATGTTCTATTTCAATTAGATTTAGTTATATGTTAATCCAACTCCAAAATGATAATATATTGCGTAATCTTCATTAGATATTATATATATAAATTTATCTTTTTAATTATGTTTAAAAGTATAATATTTTAATCTAAAAGAAGATTAGATTGTAAGAAATATCTAAATATTTTAAATATTTATATTAATTCTTTAAACTTTAATCTAAATTGTCCAAATGAAATATTGTGTATATATTGAATAAAGTTTTCTTCAATTATATTTACCTGATGATATAAATTAGTTAAAGCCCATAAATTAACTTCTAAAACAGAAGTAAGTGTCATTAGTACAATTACATTGTGGACTTTTGTAGGGCATTAATAGAGTCAACTCATGCCAGATTGTACAGCAACTCACAGGCGACCAAATCTATTCACGAAACTAGTCGCAAGTCGCAAGTCGCAAGTCGCGAGCACGCAATTTGCAAATCGCGTTCATAATAATTCTCAGATACGATAATTAGTCGCAATGCGATTATAAAAGGTGGCTCTTAGCTGGCTGCCCAGGCCGAGTCAGGAGGACCAGGCCAGCGGCGACGAACACACTGCGCATGAGTAACGCGCCGCCACCAGGGCAAGATTTATGGCCACCGAGTGACAGTATAGACGATAGTAGTTAAAGACGGGCAGGGTGAGAAGGGTGGAGGGTGGAGGGCGGTGAGCGGAGGGTGAGGGGGTGGCATTTGCATTTGCATTTTGGTCGATGGCAACAACGCAGTTGACGTTCATTGGAGCACCAAGAAATGGGCGCGATCTGTGCTCTTGCTCTGTGGTTCGATCATTGGCGCGCTCTCGTAATTTATGTCCTCGCCCGCTGACATAATTGCGGCAAGAGTATGCGATGGGTATATGAGAGGGAGGGGGGTAATGGCGGAGGGTTGTCTTGCAAATTGATTGAAAACTTACAACAACTGCAGCACAAATTATGTCGACGGCATTGAGCGACATGCGACGATGTTCGTCGACTCAGGTTTTGCAGTGAAAATTTTATTAAAAATAATTACACCTTTGTAGTTTGTCAATCAAACCGTAAACGGGGCCAAAAATAAGCCACAGCAAGAGCCCAGGCGAACATGTTGAAAAATCGCTACAACTTTTCGCTGAGTCAACACAAATGTTGGCCAACTCTGGCAAGCGCACGAAGTAAATCTCATTTGAGCCTCTACTGACATGTCGCAGGATTAAGTTGTCAATTGGTTCAGCCATGGAGCTGTTGTTGTGCTTGGTTCTTGTTTTAGCAATGCGAAAATATTGAAATTATGTTCACTCTGTGTGTGTGTGAGAGAGAGAGAGTGTGTGTGTGTGTGTGTGTGTGCACAAACAGCTCTGTCCAGCTTAGTTGCAATCTCAATACAATGAGCGCATTTTGATGGATTTTCAATTGATTTACGATGCAGTTGGGCACCTCCCTACCTCCCTACCTCCCTACCTCCCTGCCACCCGGACACCCTGACACCCTCTGCCACCCTCCTTCCGTGCATGCTCCTCCAGCAGCGACTGCAATTAACAAGACTCATTTTAGACTGCGGTTGCCCTCCGCCTGTGGTGCTCTGTGGTGTGGTGTTAATATTGCCACCGAGCAAACGCTGATTGAATGACTCGGCCTGGCCAACGAACGACGAGTTGCTCAGTTGTCAGACGGACAGACATGGACATTCGAGCCAATAAAGATAATTTATGTATATCCCAAAAGTGTGATGGGGCTTGGAACTTGGACTTCAGTTTAGGATTGCAATCGGGCATCGGACATCGGGTATTGGATTGAGTTTGCGATTGCGTTTAGGTCTCAGTTTGAGTTTGAGGTGAGCTGCAATGAACTGAGTGTTGCTGCATCACTTAATGGGCGTCACTGATTACTGAACAAGTTAGTGTTGTGGTTGTTGTTATTGTGGTTTCGGACTTGCCTCCTGGCAGAGCCTATAAGTCAATTAGTTGTCCGATCCTAGTGCTGTGGTGCTAGAAAACCGATGTGCGATAAGATTGCCAAGTGATATGCAATTGATTTTATGGTCGATATAATCACAACGAAGGTGGTGTGTTCACTTCATACAGCGCACGTTAAGTGTTTCGAGTTGTGTCCTTTCAATTACGCCAATTAAAACTGTTCTATACTTGTCTGAAAGTTGTCTTTAAAAGCTGTTTAATGAATTCATTCACTGACCAGCCAATAGTTCCCAAGTCCAAGCAAGTTTATGCAACATACTCTTTAGACATTCCAATTAAAATTACTTGAAATTAAATTAACATAAAGCCAGCTTTTCAAATTCATGTTTTATAACAAGTTTCGTGTACATTCAAAAGATTTGATATCCCTCTGGCATTTGAAGTTTGATTGCCTAAATAAAAAATTAAGAATACTATAAATAACTAAAAGCTACTTTTGAAAGAAAGAATTCAAATGCTTTTTAGTGCATTTTGCAGTTTAAACTAAATACTTAATAATTAATACCCTTTCTTTCCACTATAAAGTCAATTTTTCTCATATGTTTAAAGTTTTCTAATTATTAATCAATTTACACTTGTTGTCTGTAGATATTCCAGCACACACAAACTTTAATTAAAGCAGAAACAATAAAATCTGATAAAATTTGCTAATTCTATCATTCGCTAGATGGCGCCAGTGCTGCTTTCATAGATTGAAACTAGGAAAAAAGAGTTTATTAATTAAGTAAATATGTGTACATTTATTAAATTTCAAAGACACTTTCCGTAAGTAATGATCAAGTGAGTCTAGTAGAGAGTACAGGATATCTGTTGGCCTGTCATAAAAATTAAAATAAATACTAAACACTTTATTAAACATATTAAGTTGAATTGAAAATAGCATTTCAAGTTGCCTGATGATTGATTGTAATTTGATTAAATACTTTCTGTGTTAATCTGCTCTCTTGATGTGTTGCAACATTCAGTGCTGCAACAGAGTGCATGGCCAAAATGTGCAACACGTGAACATTTGTCATAATCAAATCAAAATTTACACTCGTGAAAATGTATTACAGAAAATTCATTTGCATGTTGCTCTTGTCGTGCTCTGTTTGTTGTTGCACGCTGTTGTTGCACGTTGTTGCTGCTGTTGCTGTTGTTGTTGTTGCTGTTGCTTTTGGGCTGTAAAAATGAATCGTATTGATGATGATGACGACGATGTTGATGATGGGCCGATACCAATAGCCATAGCTATATCCATATCCATATCCATATCCATGTCCATATACATAATTGGGCACGCGATGCAATAAAACTGGCAAACCAGCGTCAGTAACAACAATGAAAGGTTATCGTTGTCAATGTCGTTGTTGCTGTTATTGTTGTTGCTGTTGTTGTTGTAGTGGGCGTTGGGCTGACAGTTCAGAGTGCTTTTGGTGTTGGTGTTGGTGTTGATTTAAGAGGGAAGAGACGGGTAGTCTTCGCATTTACAGTTTGCATATCATGGCAATGACGCAAGCTGTCAACTTCCCGCGGTGTTCATAAAAGTCTTGTTTTGTTTGATTGTCGCATGGCTCACACACACACACATACACACATATGCATACACACACAGTGCCGAACACCCACATATGTGTGTGCAGAGTCATTGCATTTGCATTGTTATCTCATAGATACGGATATCCGACCGCCAGACAGCTACAGCTCTCGACATTCCCGTTGTTGTTGTTGTTGCTGTTGCTATTGCTGTTGTTGTTGTTGATGATGTCGCTTGGGTTTCCAGTTTGTTCATTGCAAATATCTATCAACTGCACATTCCTGTTGCTCTCAGCTGCTGTTGCTGCTGCTGTTGTTGTTGTTGTTGTTGCAGCGGCACTTATCACTTCATTGCAGTTTTATGGCGCGTCAAAATTGATGCTTAACGGTTTTTCGCGTTTGCCACATTTAGAACCCGTCTCGCAACTGTTGTCGTTGTTGTTGTTGTTCTTGTTGTTATTTGCCTATTTGGTTGGTCATGGCCCATGTGCCATACAATGAATTTGAGTTTGATATGAATGTTGATGTTGATGTTGATTTGCCTATAGACAGTGTGTGTTGGGGGACATGCAACTGTTGCATGTGCAGTTATTATCACGTGCTGCATGTCAACTTTATGACACTGTGTCTGGTTTGCGCTAGATAATACTTTGATTGAAGACCATTAGATAAATTGAAAGCCCAAAGAATCTCTACACACACAGTTAGAGTTTGTTGATTCTTTCGCTTAGATTCTAATATCTGTCTACTTGATAGCATGCCTCGATTATTAGCAGAAATTGGTAAGGCTATATGTATATATGACTGCCATGCGTTGGAGACACCAAATACTAGATAAAGTGTAAAGAGCTTTACACATTAACACTCTATATGTATATTCTACAAAAGTCCTTACGATCTGCTGATAAAAACACAAGTTAATCTAGAAATGCGGATTAAGCATGTAGCACCATCTAGCGTCCAATAGATAGATAGCTATTTATTTTAATATTTATGAATGCATATACTAGTTGTAGGCTAGTTTATGTTGGAGCATTCTTTCTCTATTTTATTTATTTTGCAATTAAATTTCATTGATTCCACTCTATATTCTGGAATATAGACGATAAACATGTAAATTTTCATTTCGATTCAAACTCCCACACATAAGTGATAAGTCTTATCGTCTCCCCCTCTCTCCCCCCTTTCACACACTCCTTCTCTCTGTCCGTCGCTGTTCCGCATTGCATCCGCGTCTATTTGTATTGAGGGAGGCGTCGCAGGTTGAGTTTCATTTTGCGCCGTTGGTTTTATTACCAATTTTAGATGATTTTTATGTTCTAACAACAATTTGAGAAGTTTTACGACCAAACGAGAATAACTTCAAGCTCTTCTATTTTTTTTGTCTTCCTCTGTTTCAATTTTCAAGCCATTGAATCGAGTTTTTTACGATCGTTTAATTGAATCGTGAACATTTCTATTTGGTCAGTTATATAACGCTTTGATTGGGGAAATGCGCATAAAACTGCCCAAACAAATGAGGCTGTGAAATATGCAATGGCTACGGGTTGACAAAGGGCATTAAAACATTTATGTTACATAGCAGGTATGGCCCATAAAAGTAGGCATTAAAATTGACTTTCTTAATAATATTATTCATTATTGTGTGCCCTGCAAATCAGAAACAGATCATTTCAAATTGAGTCATTTGCTCCCTGTTACTCCCGAGGGGTTGAGGAGCCTTGAGTCGTTGAGTCGTTGAGTGCAACGGCAGCTGAAAGTATAAACTGTACAATTTACACAACTGCCGGGCATGTGGCATCGTTCTTCTCCTTTCTCGTCCTGGCGATGCGCATCAGTCAACACACACAACAACCACAGGCCAGAAATTACTCAAACAAAATGGTCGTAAATCGAGAGGTTGACTTCTTGTCGTCAAAAACAAGGACAGTAACAACCACTAAGCGGATTTTCAGGTACGCCGCTGAAAAGGCAATGCCAACCTTTTTCTTTTTCAGTTTTTTTATTCCTCCTGTTTTCCCTTGAAAAGTGCAGCTGAAGTCGATGTGCTTCGGGGAAATAACGCATGAAGTCGATGTAGAAGGAGAATGAGAATGAGAATGAGAAACAACAACAAGCCGACGGCACTTAGAGTACAACTACAGGCTCCGATACAGATATAGTATCTTTTGGATTGTCTGAAACAAAACAATCAGCGAAGCGCAGCAAACGATGCGTTCTTAATTTCATTACCCAAAAACTCCAACTGTGCGTCACTTTCGCTTTTGCCTTGCGAACGGAGAACCCAAAGGACAAGGGAAACAGCAACAACAACAGCAACAGAAACAGAAACAGATCCTTGCGCGGTCTGTGCACATGTAAGACGACACCTTGCGCACTTTTAAAATGGAGCTGGAAATACTTTGACTAGGTACAGGCAGCGTCATAAGAAGGATCAAGCAGTTAGTCAGTAAATCAGTCATTCAATCAGAAAGTCAATCAGTCTATCGTACAGTCAGTCAGTCAGACAGACAGTCAGTCTATAATTCAGTCAGTCAGTCAGTCAATCAGGAAGTGACTCAGTCAGTCAGCCAATCATTCAGCTAGATAGTCAATCAGACAGGGAGTCAGTCAGTCTGTCAGTACATCATTCAGTCAGTCAGACAGTCAGTCTATCATTCAGTCAGTCAGACAGTCAGTCAGACAGTCAGTCAGTCTATAATTCAGTCAGTCAGTCAATCATTCAGCTAGATAGTCAATCAGACAGGGAGTCAGTCAGTCTGTCAGTCTGTCAGTCTGTCATTCAGTCAATCAGACAGTCAGTCAGGCAGTCAGTCTATCATTCAGTCAGTCAATCATTCAGTCAGTTAGTCAGCCAGTCAGTCAGTTAGCCAGTCAGTCAGTCTGTCAGTCAGACAGTTAGGAAGTGACTCAGTCAGTCAGTCAATCATTCAGCTAGATAGTCAATCAGACAGGGAGTAGGTCAGTCTGTCAGTCTATCATTGAGTCAGTCAAGCAGTCTATCATTCAGCCAGTCAGTCAGGCAGTCAGTCTATCATTCAGTCAGTCAATCAAGCAATCTATCAGTAAGTCAATCAGTCTATCATTCAGCCAGTCAGTCAGGCAGTCAGTCTATCATTCAGTCAGTCAGGCTTTCAATCAAGGCAGTCAATCATTCAGTCAGGCAGGCAGGCAATCAGTCTATCATTTAGTCAGTCAGACAGTCAGTCAGGCATTCAGTCAGTCAGTCAGTCAGTCAGTCAGTCAGTCAGCAAGCTAGTTAGTCATTGAATCGATTCTCCACTCCTTGGCCATCTTCTGCTTTATATTGAATTGAATTTCGTTGTGGTTCGGGCATCTTTAATGCTCAAACATTAAAATAAATTCATAAAAAATTAAAACGTTCAAAATGAAAACGTTGCCTCGTTTAGACTACGCTTTATGTTCCCATGTTATTCGTATTGTTGTTGCCAGGATCGAATTTAAGACGTGATAGTTTATTTTGCTAATAGAAGCCAATCATAAAAGCCAACTTTTATATGCAATTTAAATGCCTCCTGGGACGTGCTCGCACCCCTTCTCTTCTACGCCCCACTCAGCCAACTCTAGCCACGCTCAGTGTCTCCTTCTGGCGAGATATCAGTATTTTAGCATCAAATTAAAAGTTCCATCACTCCACAGAAGAAAAGTTTTATGATCAGAGTATCTGCGATCGCGATCGTAAAAGTTTACACGGTTTGATGGGATTTATATGGGCAATCTTAACAGTAGTTTTATCTGAATACTTAGATTGTGAATAATACGTTGATTGCGAAAAAAAACTAAAAAAAAACAAAAACAAAAATATAATAAAAAAATAAACAGAACAGAACAGAACCGAACTGAACTGAACCAAACAGAACAGTTTCGAATGCTCGTCTGTTATGCATTTAAGCATGAGCACGAGTATTGTGAAGCGAATAGCACTTAAGATAGGGATTATCGCATTGAAAGTGTACTTTGAAAATAACTTTCAAAAGTCTAAAATTAGCTCTGATTTGTTACGATCATTATGGGAGTTACCAAACGTAATTGATATTTAACGATTCGACAAGATCTGGCGCCAAATATTGCGTGTCACATAAATTGAATGATGATTCATTTGGATCTAACTATTTGACACATCACTTTCATTATGAAATTGATGGGGTTTGACTTATCTATAGGTGCGACTCACAGTTCCGTACACCCACTCTTACATTCCCTAAATTATGTAGGTTAAAATTTGCTGGTCGAGAGTGATTGACTGAAATGTACCCTGTATTGCGCAAACAAATATAAGCATTTTCTAGTTTTAGTTAAATAAGAAAAATATGCACTGACGAAATAGTTCTCTTTCAACTTTTAGCAATTCTTGTAAATGCTTTGACTAAAAAATACCCTGTAAATATATACTTACAACTCGTATTGCATTAGTTGTAGAGCAATTCTACTTGAAACTTAACTTCACTCTTCGCTTGATTTTAGCATTTTAAAATTGCTTTTGAATAACGTTTTCCATTTCTTTGAACTTATACGATTCTTTTAAATTCTTAAAGGGTATTAGAAGTTCTCTTGAGTGTGTCTCAAGCACTTTCGTCATGTTATCACAGCTAGAGGGAAGGAATTCCCACAGCTTGACACTACGCGGTCAACTCTGGGGTTACCTGCTGACCTTTGGCTTTCCAATGCTTATCAGCTTATCAGCTGGGCAAACAATCACGTGGGTGACTTCTATAAAAACAAAAAGAAACACAAAAAAGATCACAGATAGATACCAACTAAATATCAAGATTATTATGTGGTAAACCAGAGTTCCCTGGTACAGTAGAAACTGCCAAACTAGAACTCGTATTGTTGAAAAGTTAGAAAGTGCAAATTTAAATTAAGTTTATTCACTAAAGGCTCTAAAAATAAAACATTCAGTTTAAATTGAGAAATGATTTGCGGGAATGCATTTTTCCACGTTATGTTTAATTTAAAATTAAAAAATTAACAATTTATAAAAGCTTAAAATAGATATTATATATTGCAAAAATATTATAAAATAAAAATAACTGTAAAACTAAACTTTTATGTACAGTTTACTGACCTTTTTATAGAATTAAAATAGAAGAATATAGAAAATTACAGCATTACATTTTCAAAAACTGTTTTAATATGTGGAAACAGACTGTATGTGGTATAGGGGCGGGGGGCATGGTGGACTCATATCTGCCACGTCTCTGTGTGGCAGCACCTGAACTGAAAATATCAGTGATTGAGCGATCAGTTAAAACGTTTGTGAAGTGAACGGGAATGATTGAGTGGATTTTGTAGAGCGGCGCGCCCGATTCCCAACATAGAATTGGATTCGACTCTCCTCTAGTTGTGGTTGTTGTAGTTGTTGTAGTTGTTGTAGTTGTTGCTGTTGTTGCCGTTGTGGTGTTGTGGTGTTGGGTACTTTGTCTATTTTATAGTATGTACACTTACTTAGGTTCCCCAATGATAACAGTTATGAAAGCAAGTGTAACGAGACACACAAACATCGGCATTAAGTGGCATTAGGTTGTGTCAAAAAAAGCATTTGGTATTTCGCAGAAATTTGATTTCTGTTTGCTTTGTGGGAACCAATTGATATCAATTTGGTAACGATACACGCATGACATGTCCAACTGTGCGGCTCAACGGGCTTAATACCAAAAAAAAAAAGGCCCAGAGGCGAGCACAAGAAGTGATAACTGATCGACATTGGCGAACAGAGTGTGAGGGGGGAGGCAAGACAAGGTATGGGTAGGGGATGTTGTTCAAGGATCGCGACTTAGCCATCGATTGGCAAAGTTTATGGAAAATGGTCGATAAGTTGAACGAGTTTATGACGGAACACTTGTCAGTTTTGACAAGCTCGTTAATGGGCCACGTTGCATTCCGCTTTTGGCCACGGCAATGGCAAGTGCAGTCGAGGCGTGAAATGCTCAATTAACACGAAATTTACGAGCCTCTCGATGCTCAACGGTCCCTCAACCCATTACGACAACCTGTTATTAGGCAAGGTCCTTGAAGCCATGCCGAAAAACAGCTAACAGGCAGCAGCTAACAGGCAACAACTAACAGGGAACGCGCAACAGCCAACATCCAAGTGGCAGTCTACCTACAGCAAGGCCAACATTATTTATGGGCCTTTTCTCGCCTAGTACCCTCTCTCTCCCTCTTTCCCTCTCTCTCTCTCGCCCTCTCTCTCTCTCTCTCTGCTGGCCAAGTGTAAAAAGAATGCTCGTAAAAACTTTCTTTTGTTTCGACGTGCGCAACTTTATGACTTTTCCAAGTGTATTTCAAATTTTCCCTCTAAATGTATATAAGTCTTTCTTTTTGGGACAATTCACTTAGTGGAGCCGCACGGAGGTGGGCGAGAAGGCCAAATCACAGTCAATGGGAGAAGGCGACAGAAACAGCAATGAAATATCAATAAAAGGAGCAACAATTTAATTTACACAAGCAACTTTGACAGCTTGTAAACTGGCCGAAAAGACAACTCAGCGTTGTCATAATGACAACACTTACTGGGCCATCAAACAGACGCATCGGGAATTTTTACGAGCCTCTTTCGTGTGTCACGGCCGGTGAAAGGGTCGACAGCAACAGCAACAGCAAGAGCTCTAGAATGGATAGACTGTTTGCCGGAGGTCGGTGTCAGTATAGAGATCGGGGGTCGAAGTTTTTGTGGTTGCCATAGACAACGACATGGATTGTCATAATTTTCTATTTATCGTGTAATTTGTAGCGCAATTTGTTGCCTCGTAAAATGCTCAAGTGAAAATATCATTATCGGATAATGTACATTAATGTAATGCACACAATGGGGGCTATATAAAAATCGTAAAATATTCCTATGAAACAACAACAAGACAACATGAAAGTTGTGTAAACATCAACAGATGACAACACAACGCTGCAAGGAATTTATAGACTATTTATGAACTCAACAAAAAGGAACCCTTGGTACGAGGGCAACTTTATAGTCTGTTAATCAGCTGACTTCTTACTTCCTTAAATTGAGACATATAAAGTCTATTTAAAGCACATTCCAGTTAAATCTTTGTGGTAAGATGTAATCTTAACTTTACTGCAGATGTCGCTGTGTTTAACAGCTTAAAATCATCATATTAGTCTTGTAGTTATTTGCAGCAGAAACTTAAGAGGTTTTCCGAAGAAATTATGGACAAAGAATTCCGTTTCTCTCTGTTTCCTTACAAAGCTTCTCGTATTTATACCTATAAGGATAAGAATATAAGAAAAGTATGTAACAGTCAGAATGAGTCGTTATAGACCCTATAAAGTATATATATTCCTGATCAATATCTTATCAGAGAGAGGAATTAATGTCAGTTCAATGTAAATATTGTTCTTAGTTTTAAAATCATTTGATTAAAAATACGGATATTAAATTAATATGCATAATATTAATAATATTATTAGTGTGGGAAATACTAGAGGTTTTATTGATAAAACTAATTGTTATTATTTAAATAAATCCTTATTTATATAAGAAAGGTCTGAGGTCTATATTTTCTGTAATCACAGTATTTTATATTTGTTTTTTATCTGTTATTTATATGTTAGTTTCCGTGACTATAACATATTTAATCTCTTGCGAAAATTTAGATTAAATCAACTTTCTCTTAATGGAAAATATACGTTGATAATCACAAGTTCTATTCAAATATTCGTGCTATATTTTGAGATGCTTCGATCCGAAATTGTTTTCTCTCATCAAATTGCATAAGTGAATTTCCCATTTGATATTTGATTATTTACACACCAATTGCATCAAACAAGCAAAGAACTCAAAATAATTCAATGCCAAAACTGAACAATTCAATCTAGAAATTATTGTTCAATTGCTCGCATTATTTATTCACAATATTGGTAATTTCTTTAGCCACTAAATCACCTGCAGTTAAATGCTAGATAAGAGAAATGGGAAGAGGTGAGTGGAGAGAGGGGAAGTTGAGCAATGCCACTAAAATTTGTTTAACTCAATTGCTAAAAGTGTCTAAAACCGAGAACATAAACCATCTAAAACTTGCTGCATATACGGGGCGTATACGCAATCTAGTATCCGTTTTTAGGCATATCCATCATCATATCTGACCATAATCGCCCACATTCACACACACGCACACGCACACACAGGCAGTTACAGAGGCAGAGGCACAGGCAGAGCCAGTCGACAAGAGGCGCAGACACATGAAAGTATTTTGCAAATTTGCGCTCAATTAATTGCATATAATTCATTTGTTGTTTGGCAACGCACGCAGGCTCAGTCCCACACTCAGGCCCCTTGCCCAAGGACCATGGACCCAGCATTGGGGTATTTTATGGCATTTTGATTTGATTTTTGTCAAACGTCGACGCCGCAGCAAACGACGACGCAGCCGCCGTTGCCGTTGCCGTTGCCGTTTCTGTTGCTGTTGCCGTAGATGTTCTTATTGTTGTTGTTGTTGTTGCCTTCGTCCAGCCAATGCCCCGTTTTTTTTTGCATTCTTTGTTGTTGTTGTGCCTGTTTTTATGCAGCGCCTCCCCGCTGCCCGACGTTTGATTTATTGCCGACCTTGTTATGTGCAGGCGCATTACCGATATATCCATTTCACTTTCCATAATGGTGGCGGGACCCAAAGTGACAGCCCCCGTCAGTTCGTCAAGCTTCAGCAGACAGAGCGAGACGACACTAGCAGCAACGGCAACAGCAACAGCAGCAGCACTAGCACAACGGTTTACAGTTTTTGCCCTGTGTAAGCTTGTTGTGCTGTAATTGGCAGGGGAAATGTGCTCTGCGCTCTCGCTTACCCCTTACAATTTATAGCAAATGGAGAAGAGCGCGAGTGCAATGCGACGCAGGGGAAGTGTCAATGCTATATTTATGGCACAGCACACATTTAATCGCAATTTATGCCTTTTGATAATTAGGAAATGCATTTAAGAGCCACCCAAAATGACGTCACTGAGGCTCAACATTTAAATAAATAATAAAAATCAAACCTTTATTTCTCGCTCTGCGTCATTTGCCGCACTCTTTATTCCCGCTTATTATGCTTATTTATTATCGTTTATGGCAAGCCGAAAAGGATGCAAAATGGAGAAAAGGAATCCAAAGTTGAATTTATTTTCTTTCGCTTGCCATGACAATTAAATTTAATTTGACGTAAATGCCAACATTAAAAATGTAATAATTCGCCGAAAAGTCGCCAAAAATCGCCAAGTCGCAAACAACTCAAACAACAAGCGGAGCAACAACAACAACAACGACAACCGCAACAACAACAGCAGCAGCAAAAACAACAACTTGTTCCATAAGACCAGATCTGCAACAAGTCAAGCTTTTTCCTTCTGCTTCGCTTTGATCTCTTTTCCAATTCGTATTTGTGTTGTTGTTAATTTTTTTATTTTTAGCCTGCAACATTTTTTTGCATTTGCCGAATAAAATCAATTTATAAATTTCGATTTGATGCCGCTTTTGTTATGCAAATGCACAACAACAGCAGCAACCACAGCAACAACAACAACAGCAACAACAGAATGTTACATTTTTGGGGGATTAGCAGCCAGTTAGTCAGAGCCAAGTTAGCCGGTTTGGCAGCATTTCCGTGCTTTGATGTCAGCTCCAAAATGCGAGCTGTCACGCTAAAGGTCATTCGGGTCATTCTAGAATCTGTATCTGTATCTGTATCTGTATCTGAAGCTATAGCTGTATCTGTATCTTTAGCTGTCGCTATCGGTATCGATTTGACTGTGACATCACAAAACTGATTTACTTTTCAGCAAATCTCTACTCATCTCTTTAAAAGTATTAAATTACTCTAAATATATTGATAATATGCATTGATTTGCGTTTAAGCTAAATAAACAACAACAACAACAATAATAATAACAACAACTTAAAGCCAATAAATTACTTCACAACAATCTCCACTTAACAACAAATCGACATTTCACAAAATAAAATAAAATCTGTATATTGAATTTATATAATTTATGCAAGTTTTTGTCTGTTTGTTTTAAGGTTTCCACATTTTAAATATGTCAAAAACTAAGTTCTACTTTTAAAAATTTAAATATTATAATTTATACTTTGAGTTCACAGGCTGCTTAAGGCTTTACAACTTTCAAATATTTATACTTTCAGTTTTAAGCATTACAATTAAAATGAAAATAGTTTTTGTGTTTAATAATTGAAACATAATTTTAATAAATACAAATTTAACTAATTTATCTAATTATTTATTTGTTTATTTGTTGATCTGTCAAGTTGAGCTACAATAGTTGCTGATATTTATTTATGTATAACAAATTGAGTGATGAAGTACAAATTTGATCATTTAATTAAACCAATAAACTTTCAATCAATTTAATCTTATCATTTGCACATTTACAGTCTTGTCTTAACATTAAGATTAATTGGAATGGAAACTGTTTTTTATGACTTAAAATTAAACAAATATTTAACATAAAAGTCATAAGTTGTAATTCTCTTACATTTAATAATTTAATTTTACTTGGAAAATAATTCAAAAGAGTTTCCCACTCAAATCTCAAATAAGTGTGAGCAGTTTTTACTGTATTTAAAACAAGTATTCTTCAAACTGTTTTATTTGCAATTTTAATTAACTAATTAAGATTTGGAATCTCTTTATAAAGACTTAAAATATAAATAATAATAAAATAATTAATTTGTAAAATAATTATTAATTATTACTTGATTAATTTAATAATTTTTTAAAATTAAAGTGAAGTGAAGTCTCGCTGTCAATCTCTCTCTCTCGCTCTATCTTCCTCTTTCTATCTCTGTCTATCTCCCTCTTTATCTCTCTCTCTGTGTATCTCACTCTCCCTCTCTATTTAGTTATATATATATCTGTCTATATGTCTCTCTGTCCCTCTCTTTATCTCTCTCTGTCTCTTTCTCTGTCTCTGCTTCTAAATCTCTCTCTCTCTTTCTTTCTCTCTCTATTTACTCTCTCCTTGTTTCTCTCTCCCTCTCTCTATTCCTTTCTCTATCTCTCTCCCTGTTTCTCTCTTTCTCTATCTCTCTCCCTGTTTCTCTCTTTCTATTTCTCTCTCACTCACTTCTCTCTATCTCTCTCTATCTTCCTCTTTCTATCTCTGTCCATCTCCCTCTTTATCTCTCTCTCTCTCTGTCTCTCTCTTTATCTCTCTCTCTGTCTCTGTCTCTGCTTCTCGGTCTCTCTCTCTCTATTTCTCTCTCTCTCTGTTTCTCTCTCCCCATTTCTCTCTGCCTCTCTCTATCCCTATCTGTCTGTCTCTATCTCTCTCCCTGTTTCTCTCTTTCTATTTCTCTCTCACTCACTTCTCTCTCTCTTTCTCTATCTTCCTCTTTCTATCTCTCTCTCTCTCTCTATTTCTCTCTCACTCGCTACTCTCTATCTCTATATTTCGTTGAATTCAAGTCGATTCCCTTTTCTTCCAATCTTCTCCCAAGAGAATTCTGAAGATCGTTGAGTGAAGTTCTGTGCGTTGAACCTCAATCTAAATTAAACAATTAACTAAAATAATAATATGTATTATACAAATCAAAGGATCGAGCTGCAAATGAAAATTCAAATTCTATAATTCCCCTCTCTTTCTCTCTGTTTATCGCGATCTCTTTCTCTCTGCTGCCTTCCTGTATTTCGCAGATTCTTTAATAATTATAAAGAATTCAAATTGCGAACTCGTTGTTGCCACATGCTGCTCGACCTTGAGCTCAAATTAGAAATTGTTGCACTTTGATTGCCATTTGTGTCTTCTTCTTGCTTTAGTTGTTGTTGTTGTTGATGCTTTTAGCTTTATTCTTTGGCCTCTGGCATAACAGATTGCATATTTGGCAAGTTGTAAGAAGCCAAAGGTCAGAGCCAAGAGTTGCCAAGTGGCAAAGGTTACCTTTGCCTGCTCCTCCTGCTGCTGATCCTTCTCTCTACCCCCTGCCCCATCTATCTACTCCTTCTCCTCTTCATTCTGCTCCTTCTCTGTGCTCCTCACTCGCCCAGCAAACAGAAGCAACAGCAACAACCCACTGGACAGCGGGGCACGGGGACAGGAGACGCTTGAACTTGGACTGTGCCACGTAGCAGCTCCTTATCGAAATGCCGACACACTCGAAACAACGTTTAATTAGAGTTTGTTGTTTATTTATTATTTATTATTTATTTATTTATTTGCCTCGCTCACCGCCTGTGTACACTGTGTGTGTGCGTGTGCGTGTGTGTGTGTGTGTGTCTGTATTGGTCTGCTGACCATTTGAGCCCAGAATTGCCGTCGCTGAACTGAACTGAACTGCAGTTTTCGACCATTAATAATTTCATTGAGTTGTTGTTGTCGTTGTTGTTCCTGTTGTTGTTGTTGTTGCTTGCGCAGACCGCAGTTGTATTGTTGTTTATGCTGTTGTTGTTATTGTTGCCGTTGCTGCTGTTGCTGGCTTCCGTTCTGACTCCCAACCCAACGCAGCCCCCCAATCGCAGTCGCCGTTAGTTGCTGCCCCTTCCTTGCTCTCTTCCTTGGAATGTGGTGTGTGTGTATTAAGTGTGTGTGTATTGAGTGTGTGTGTGTGTTGAGTGTGTGTATGTTGGGTGTGTGTGCCGCATGTCGATGTCCATGTTGTCGGGGTGTTGTATATTTTTGAACATTTCATAAGAAATCGTTTGTGGCATTATTTAATTTTGTTGTTGCTCATTGTTGTTGTTGCTGCTGTTGTTGTTGTGCACATTCTATTTACTTTTGTTGTCGCGCTGAGCTGACGAACTCTCCTCAATGAGAACTTGGCTGGGTTCCACAACATGGCATGTCCTTTGCTTCCTTCATCGACTCCTTCTTGGCTGCGACGAAGCGATAATAATATTTGTTATTTACTTAAACGGAAGGAAAAAACAAAAACGGAAATGCACATAAATTTCTTTTTCGTAGATTATTATTTGCTCTCTCTCTCCCTCTCTCTCCCGCTCTCACTCTCGCTCTCATTCAAAGCAACAAAAGCCAAAACTTTGTCATTACCTTTCATAGTGAATTGATTGTCTTTAAACTAATATCTAACTAGGAAATGCTGGGGAATGAATTGTACTGCTAGACAGGTGTCAATGCTCATTGTTTTCCCCGTTTCCACAGAGAATTTTCATCGCATTTATCTACACACAATTCTCAAGTTTCTTCTGGCAGTTTTCCTTTTCATTTCTTTTATATAAACAATATTTAATTTGATAATAAAATGTGAAATTAAATGAAAAGACTTGAACTCTATTTAATTCTCTTCAAATTATATTAAATAAACAAATGCGAGACCTAAAGAAATTAAAGGAACAGAAACATTCGAATTTAGTTTTATTCATTTATATAATTAATTTATATTGAATTTGCATTAAGAACTTCATGCATTTGCATTAACTTCAGATTGCAATTCTGCAATAAAATATAGAAATGATTTTAAAACATTTCAATTACAATTGCAATTTGCACAATAAGTTAAATGATTTATTGAATAACAATAAAAATTATATAATTTAATTAATGAAATATCTAATGAAAAATCTAATATGAATAGTATGTTGAAGCAACACAATCTATTTGTAATTAATTCCTTAACATATTCTATAAATTATAATTGAGTTAATGAAATTTCTAAGGAATAACTAATTAAATATCTAATGAAATATCTAAGAATATGGAAAGTTTGTTGAAGCAATACAATCTATTTGTAATTAATTGCTTTACATTTTCTACAAATTATAATTGAATTAATGAAATAACTAATTAAATATCTAATGAAATATCTAAGAATATGGAAAGTTTGTTGAAGCAATACAATCTATTTGTAATTAATTGCTTTACATTTTCTACAAATTATAATTGAATTAATGAAATATCTAATGAAACATCTAATTCTGATGTTTGAACTACTCATCCATCCAGATTGCACTTGAAGTGATGAGGAAATGCGAACTTGAGCATTTCCCTCCCTCCACTCCTTCCTGCTTCACTCGCTCCCCCCTCCGCTCCCCCTGTCTGACCTCACCGCAGTTCTCTACTTAATTTAGTTATGTTATGTTTTTACTTAGAGTCAGAAAGCATCTTTGAGTATCAAGTATAAGTAGTTTTTCATAGGAAAATCGCCCTTAACGAATTTCCATATGTGTGTGTGTCTGTGTTTGTGTGTGTGTGATTTTCACTTCATTCGCTGTCCAATGTCCCAGCATCCCATAGGCTTCTCCCTCTCCTTGTCTCCTTGTCGCTCTGTCCCCCCGTGACAGTTTCAAGTGGTTTTTCTGGGCAATCAATCAAAAATGAAAAACATTTTCTCCATTGGAAAACAAAGCAGAGACAAATGCGCTGAGGAAGATCATTTAACCAAGAGGCAATGAGGGGTGAATGAAGGAGAGTGAGAGGAGAGGGAGTGGCGGGCTTCGGAGGCGTGCACGACACATGTGGCAAGTCTGCTGAAATGTGAAATGCATCTTAATCCTGTCCTCGCATCCTTGTGGCTTCATTTGCATGCTGCGACTGCACATTTCCACATTTCCACATGAAAATTAAATGCTTTTCTTTCTTTAACTTCTACTTCTTCTTCTCCTTCTTTTGCAGGTAAAGTATACAGATGCAAAGTCATCTTAGTTGTAATTGTAGAGCTGGAAAATGTGCAGGTAAGTGCAATTTTTCAATTTTCCTGCTTAACTCTTAAAGTTCGTCGACAACAACATTCCATGCAGTGGCTTTAAAACCTCAAATGTTGGACAACAGTTTAATGACACCGACGGGCCGCCGATGCCGATGCCGATGCCGACGTCAACGCCGCAGTCGCCAAACATTGACAGCATTTAGTGAACTTGCCACAACACACAACACGACAGCGACGTCGGCGTCGGCGGCGTTGGCGGCTGAGGTTGAGGCTGCTGTCAAAAACAGACGTCCCAGTGACGAGACGACAAGTTGTCAGCCTGTATAAAAGGGCCAAGGGGGCGTCATGGGCGCCGCCAATGACCGGCATATTTATTTGAGCATATTGATCGATATTTTGGGCCTTAAATTTTCAGTTTGTTGGGCTAAAACTGAAGTCGTTGCAATTGTTGGCAACGCAGGGAATTAGTTAAAGGTCACAGAACAGTTTTTTTTTTGCAATTACGAGTTGAATGACTTGGCCAAAAGTATGCATACATATGTAGGTGCACAGGCTCAAGCTGTAGGTGTGAGTCCTGTGCAGGTAAAATGATTTGTTTAGTTTTAAGCCGTTTATGGTTTGCCCGTTGAAAGCGTTGAAAGTCACAGAATATCGTAAAGGTAATGTATGCATGTGCACAGGTAAATATACAAATATATTATTTTTAGCAGGTACAAGAAACTGAAACGTGTGTTAAATATGCGAAAATGATTTTAAATGGAAAAATAAAAATAAGTGCACGGGAATGCAATCGAAATCCAATGACTCTTAAACTGTACGCGCCTCGTAAACAGCTGTTTAGTTTGCCATAAAAAGCGAATGCGCATATATCATGCTAGCCCACTCGCGCAAAATACGGCGAATTTATCATCATCGTCGTGCCTTGCTCGTTTTTCGTTTATTGCTCTCTTTTTCGTGCGCGCAACGAAAACAAAAACAAACCATTAAATGTGCAGCGAAATGGCCGTTTGAGCGTGAAATACGAGCGAAAACAATGCGGCGAAGAGCGGTGCGCGCTCAGAGAGTGCTATTGCCTGTGCTAGCGAGTGTAAGTGCGAATGTGTGAGTGTGTGTGTGTGTGATTGGGAGCGAGTGTGCACTTGTCTGTCAAGATTATGGCGGTTTTTCAGTAACACTGAGTTGGGGGCTGCCAAAACGAAAATCGTCGTCGTTATTGCCGTTGCCGTTGCCGCCGCTGTTATTTTTGTTTTTGTCGTTGTCGTTGTTTTCTCAAGCACCGACGGCAACTCCTATTTTTCTTCATATGCCATTTTTTAGTTTTGTTTCGCGAGCGACTCACTCAGTTCTTCAACTTGAGTTTGAGTGAATCTCGTCGCACACACGCAGCTTCAGTTACACACATAAGCACTCAAACGCACACACATACACAGAAACAAAGCAGCCACATTCACATCAACTTGATATCGTGTCGTCGTCTTCATCTTTGCTGTCGGTCGCTCGTCGTTTTCATTTGATAAATTGCGTTTATAAGAAAGAGATGAATTGTCATGCACAGCAGCAGCAGCAGCAACAGCAGCAGCAGCACAAGCAGCACCACCACCTCCAACAGCAACAGCAACAACACTGCCCAGCTGTCGTGCGGAATGTGTGCGTGTGAGTGTGAGCGAGCAACGGTTGGCGCTCATTTGGGGCTCGCTGCCGCCGCTTTAAATCATATTGGCTGCGACTCAGTCTGTTTCTCAATGTGCTTGTGTGTGTGCTCGCTCGCATTGGTGTGTGTGAGCTTTCTCATCGCCACATTTTGCGCTCGCACACAGTTTTCTTCGACTGTTTTGCCCCTCACTGTCGCCTCCACGCTCAGCGCTCGTTTGGGATTGGAAGTTTCCAAATGCAATTTTGCTGCCTTGAGCTTTTCGTCTTATTATCAAGCTGCCGTTTCTCTTTTTCTCCTTTTCTTGCTTTTTTCTTATTTTTTTGTGTTTTTTTTTGTGCTGTTGTTGTTGTTTTGTTTTGGTGGGTGGATACCTCAACGCAGCTTCGCCCTTTTGCTCTCGTTGCTCCGATTGCTCTTTGCTTGGGGTCTGGCTGATTTAAATTTCATGGTCTCTTCAATTTAGCCAAGTTGTAATATTAAATTAAATTAAATTCCCTTTGCATTGTTCCTGCTTTTTTGCCCCACCCCTCAAAAGAATGCAATCTCCTGATTCACTTACAAAAGCAATTACTCTGTGGAAACCCTTTTAGCAAGTTAGTGTCAATCGAAAGAATTCTGCGCTATAGCTACAATTAATTATTATTTTATTTTTATTAGTATTCTGAAAAATGGCAGTGCAACTTAAAAGATTTTTAATTGCTGTCGTACAAATATTCATTTCAAGTTTAATATTTATTTTGATTCTATGAGTTTTCTTATAAAATACAATTCACTTTATTCGCAATATTGTATCCACTTTGTTGTATTTATAATATATCATATCTACTTTATTTTATTTATATCATGCTTCTCATAAAATACAATGTATTTTAAAGGAATTTTTAGTTGTTTATTTAATTGTGTAAATATTTATTATATTTTAATTTGATCTACGTTAATTGATAAATCTATTATTTATTTAAATTCCAAAGCTCTTCTCATAAAAAATTAATTATTTTATAATTTGAGATACATTATTTGAAAAATATATTATTTATCTAGTTCTTATAAATCTTCTCAGAAAATATTTAATTTATTTATTTTGATTTACTTTATTTGCCAAATTTCTTACTATTTAGAATTTATTATTTTTTTAATTTAACTTCAATGTGAAGGGATTTGCATTTGAAAAAGACAAAAATAATTATTATTGCTATGATATTATTATTTATTAAATTAAAATAATTATCGCAATTTTCAAAATAGAACAAATTTGTAGACTAGGTATCATATATAAAATATATTGAATTAGACATGAGTTTATTTGATTTTATTACTTATTATTTAGCTTAATATTCGTTTAACTATTAAACTCATTATTTTTTATTCAACTCATGCGTCCAGGCATCCTTGCCATTGTATCCTTGAACTTGGGCAATAAATTAAACGAATCGCATTTTCATCGGCTTTCCCGTCAGGTCAATTTGGCAATACACCCCACGCAAACACACACACACACACACACACACACCCAGTGAGACAGACAGAGGAACAGACACATAACACGCTCAAATAAATTAGCAATTTATTACTTTTAATTGAATTTTCAGATAAATTCAATTCTGTTTTGTTTCTATATTTGTTTTGCTTTCGCTCACATTTGCCACATAAATTTGCAGTTGCGAGATTTAAATTTAAACGCCTTGACGTTGCAAACAACAACCACAACAGCCACAGCAACACAAGCAACAATTTTGCATTGAAAATCGAAAAATCCCAAACCGCAAATCAATCAACGTCTCATAAATTTGTCAAGTCGGCGACAGTTAGACGAAAGTTGCAAAGGAGCGAAACAAAGAGAGATAGTCTCAGAGTGACTGAGAGAGGGAGGACACGAGGACAAGTGCCTCTCCCAGAGGTCCGACAATCTCCGCCATAGACCAATAATAACAAAAAAAGAACAACAATATCAAGGAGAAAGCAATATGAGTATGAACATATTATGATCAGCTGTTTTTGAAATGGAAACCAGATTAAGTGCATCATCATTGTCATCATCATCATCATCATTATTATCTTTGTCATCGCTTAACAGTGGCAACATCCACATCCTTGCCAGGAAAGCCCGTACAGGCAGCCAGCCAGCAAAACAAACAACAAAGCAATTTTTCATTTTTCTTCTAAAAACGCGCAAAAACGGCGGCAACATTAAAACGAGCGCCGGCGTCGCAGCGACGCAGCAGCCGTCGTTGTTGCCTTTGGCGTTGGCTCCCCAAAAAATGAAAATGGCGACTGGGCGCCGTTCGCCGGTTAGCAGAACACAACAACAACAAAGCCCAAAAAAAAGAGACAACAAAAACAAAAGGACGCACAGCCCAAAAATGCGTTGTTGAAAAATTGCCTCGGAATATGTGTTAACTGCTTTTTAAACTGCCACGAGGACGACGACACGACGACGTCACCAACAGCAGCAGCAGCAGCCGCAGCAACAACAACTACGCACCCAACTACAACTACAACAAACAGTTATGTAGAAGGATATGCATTTTGGGCAGTTGAATTTATCGGCGCGCGATTTATTATTGCACACAAAGTTCACAGTGCGAACAGCTGTTAGTGCTGTTGTTGTTGTTGTTTTTTGTTTTTATTGTTACTGCTGGCAGGATCATTGCCTAAGTGGCTCGATCGCCATGACGCCTAAAGAAGGCGACAACAACAGCACAACAACACAACAACAACAGCAACAAAAATAACAAAAGCGACGTCAACGGCGACAGCGTCGCTGTAGCTTTTGAAGGCGTTGCCTATTTGACTTGCTTTGTATGCGTGCGCGTATGTGTAAGTGTGTGCATGTGCTTCTCTTTGAATGCGTGTGAAAGTATGTGTGTGCAAAGAGCGCAAAAAAGTTGAGCGAAAGTTGAGCGCGCTAGCAAGTGACGGACAAGCAGGCAAGCAAGCAAGTCGAAGGCAATTCCAAGCGACAACGTCTGGAGTGGCAAAGACTAGAAAACACCTGAAAGCACTCACTGACACAAGCACGAAACGTAGAACACACTCAACCTCAACCCTCAACCCCAACCCCAATGGCAGCCCCTAGTCCACAGAACCCACCCAATGCCCAATGCCTGCGCGCACAGGTGGGGCGGCCAAAGAAGACTGAATGGCAAACTGATGCAAACTGCCACTCACTCAAGCGAAAATAACAAATGGGATTGGTTTTTGCTGATTTTCAACGCACGCACAGCGACGACGACGCTGCTGCTGCTGTTGTTGCCAGTCGCTGTGGCAGAGAGAGGCGATGCGACGGCAGCAGCGGCCAAAACCTATAAGCCGTCTCCTTTTGGCCAAAGCCAAATAAATTTCAAACGAACGAACGAACGTTGAGCGAGCGCCAACGACGACGACGACGACGACAACGACAACGACGACGACGTCGTTGCGCAAAAAGAGTCGAAAAACAAATAGCAAAAACAAAAACAAAAAAGCAAAACTGAGCGCAGCAGAGTAGCACAGCCAAGGCAAGGCACGGCATAGCCAGATTGTGACAAGTGTGTGTATGACAGAAAAGGCGTACTAACAAATCAGTCATCATCCTTTGCGCTCTGCCTTTGGGCCCCATTTTGTAGTGCGCTCACAAGAGCGCGCCTGCGCTCTCGCAATGCAATTCGCCGCATTTACACCAACAAAGTAAACAGCAGGCAGACACACTCATTGACAAACACACACACACACGCACGCATCACAATTCGCCGGAGCTAAATGTGATTGTATAGCCATCGCACTCGCACTGCTGGTAAATTTATGAGCCACCGCTTTGTACAACCTTTTTTAATGGCACAATTGTTGCGTCGCCGCCGTCTTTGTGTGTGCGAGTGTGTGTGAGCTTGTGAGTGTACGATCGGGCAGACAGTGGCGTGCAAGCGTGCATGAGCATGATTGACAGTGTGTATTTGCCTTCGAACCGCGTACGACGTGCTTGTGCTTGTGCTGTCTGTGTTGTGTGCGAAGCGAGAAGCGAAGCCGAAAACGCCGAAGCCGTCGCCATCGCCGCAGACGTTTGAGATAAATTATTATTATTACTATTATTATTGCTATTGCATAGCATTATATTATTGTTATTGACGCGCAACAACAATAACAACAACCATAACGTCGACTACAATAATAACAATCACAACCTCTGCGGTCAAAGCGCAACAATTTAGGACGCCGCCAAAAGTTTTATCGTCGCGATCTTTGGCAAGCTACAGAAAAAATCATAAATCACAAATTAGAAAAGCGCGCGCGTATCGTTACGCGACGTTACGATCGGTCGTTACGTTACGTTACGCGGTACGGAGCATACGTTAACGGTGATTCGTCGTGGGGCCGCCGTCGTCGCGTTGCCGTCGCTAAAACACATTTATAACATTTTCAAAAATCATATGCACGTTTCACGTTTCATTTTGAAACAACGCAAACAACCCAAAAAAGGGAAAGAAAACAACAGCAAAAGCAACAAGAAACTCTGAATGTAAAGTGCAGTTAGCGTAAACGTGAACTCAAACGCAAACGAGAACTGTAAACAGTTAGTTAATGTTGATTAGCTGCAGTCTTCAAATTGACAACAAGTTTTTGTTTTTGTAGTATATTATAGTATGTAGAAGCAGCTGTGATAAATAGTGCGCATATTATACGAAGCAAGAAGTATACGACAAACAAATAAACAAAGATACACAAATACAACTCTTGACGAGATCAGAACGACGTGAAGAGAAGTTCAGAAGTCCACAAAAGTCCAGTAGTCCACGAGGTACAAGAAGAAGGCCAGAGCAATGGATTTATGACAACGACAACAACAACTACAAAAACAAAAACAACAACTACAACATCATCAACAACAACAGCAACTGTAAACTATGTTGTCTGGCCCACACAAGCAGCAACAACTCAACAGCAGTATACTAAGAACAGCAACAACGGCAACTTTAATGAAAACAAATTGTATACGATTTTTATAAACCGCAAAACAAAAAGAAAAGCAAAAGAATATAATAACAAATTATATGTAAATATTATATAAACATTCATTTCTATATGTGTGTATATATGCATATATACATATATATATATATATATATAAATATATACAACAACAATAACAAAAAGATCTCCCGCGAAAAACAACAACTGAAACGCGCGCGTAACTACAACAAAGTATACCAGCAACAACAACAACAACAACAACAAAATAATACATAAATCTAAGCAAAAGAGAATAAGAAAAATCTAAAGGAAAGATTTTAACAAATGTGCCTGTGTTAAAACCGAATGAAAGGAGAAGCAGTAGTAGAAGAAGCATAAAGTGCAAAAGCATAACAAGAAGTAGAAGAAAGAACTGCGTATAAAGAGAGAGAATTCAAATTCAAATAATTATAAATATACATATTCTAATAATATTTTTGTGAGTGTCAAGCAAAAAAAAAAAAATAAAACAAAAAAAACTACAGAAATATACTAAAGCGTCAAGCGTAGCAGGAGGCCCCAAAGAGATCTACAGATCTACAGAGATCATCACCACGACGACGACGACAACGACGAGGACGAGGACGCAAGGGACGCGGCCCCCCTCGTTTTGTGTTGCGCCGCCAACTGTCATCTGTACACCACTAAAAGTGGCACAAATCGGGTTAGACGTCGCTCCCAGAGCATTAATGGCTCAGCCTAGGGTAAGTAATACATATAGTAAGCCCACAAATTAATAGAGTTCAGCGTCAGTGACAGTGAGTGTGCAATTCCTTACCAAATACTCGTATATATTGCATTCTCAACTTACTCCCCAAATTTCAAAGACCCCAATTAAGCGACGGTATTTTTCGGCGACGGCGTTTCGGCAGTATCAAAAAATTTGGTAGAGCTTGTGTTCTGTGTTTTTAAAATGTAATATCAGTAAAAGTTTTCAGCAATGTGCGCCATTTATATATACACTATGTGTATATCAGTGCTATATTACTATTAATTGCAACTTAAATATACTGAAATTGAAGTTTATAAGGCTCTGTCAAGAATTGTGGCCAAAAAGTGCATAAATTATTATTTATGTGTTGCCGTCGGCATTCGGTATGTAATTCTTGTAATGCATCTTGACCTGAAAGATATCACTAGGGAAGTATTATTAAGTTGATAATAGACAAATAATATTTGAGAATTCGGTTGTTTATCTAAGCAGTTTTGTTAGCACAATCAACAACGATACCAACAGAAAGATGGAAAACAATATAAATAGTGTTATAGCATAATGAATATTCAGAAATGTTGGAAAGACTTTCTAAATATAAGAAACTCTATCCCATTGATTTTCTGCTCTATTCACAGTTCTTGAAATATAATGAACTTCGTATGTAAATTTTCAACATAATTACATCTAGTTTCTATGATAAGATCTAGCAAGTTCTTTCGTCATCTATCATATATACTGCATATATACATACAAAGTTTTGATTATTATTATTTAATTCGTCTTTAGCCATAAATAAAATGCTAATCAGCTGACTGATTTGTTATCTCCCTCTCTACAACTCTCTTACTCCCTCATTCTCTGATTCTCTAATACCAACCAATACATTCCAACATATTTACCAACTTTAACTTTATGAATTGATTAACATAGACGTGTGAAGCGAACTTGATTTTTCTATGGATCGTTAAATCGTTGGAATCTAGTAGAAGTAAACGAGAGCAAATCACTTGAGCTGAAATCAGTCAGAGCGTATGTGTATGTAGTTGCAATTAGCAAGCATTTCAGTTATGGGACATACATGTGATATACATACATCTATAGGTAGGCCCCAGCTCTCTGGGGAGAGCCCAGTTAAAAGCGCGATAAAGAAAAATAATACAAACTGCCTGCGGGAATTTTGTGGTGATTTTAATATGTTACCATTCTGTGCTACACTCTTTGCTCCTCTTTTCTCAGTTGTCTGTTGTTCTTGTAGTTGTTGCTGTTTTTTTTATATTTTTTTTTTTTTGAAGAACATAAATTTACGCTTGTGGTTTAATACGCAAAATTCTCGCGCTCTTTCCACTGCCAACTCTTAGTGTGAGTCTCAGATTCCAATTTCTCCATCAAAGGCACATACGGGTCCAGGTTCGCAGTGAGTGTGTATCTCTCTGTGTGTGTTTGATGCGATGCATATAATTTTATTGCACATTGGCGTGGCCACGCAGAGGAGAAGTGCCAAGCGGCAAGCGGCAAGCGGCAAGGAGGCAGGCATTCATTGAGAGCAACACGCTGTGGTTTTATTATTTACAATTACAATTACAAATAAAATTACAATTACAATTCCAATTCCAGTTTCGTTTCATTTTATTTAACTATAATTTTCACTTTTGTGCAAGAACAACAAATGGCGTCAAGTAATTTTTATATACAAAAATATAATTTGATTATTTTATGCCTCACAGTTAATGAAAAACGAAGCAGAAATGATCACAAAAAAGCGAGCAAAATGCAACTGCAACGGCATTTGCAATTGCAATTGCAATTTGTGCAGCTGCCACATAGATACACATACACACACACACACACACACACACACACACACATGCATACACACAGACGCCAAGCGACCGCTGCTGCAATTCAACATTCAACATTCAACACAAAAATTGTTTTGGTGTTATTTTAATTTAAAGGTTAACCGCAGCGTAATTTGTGGCATAAAATATAATTCGTCTAGTGTACACAGCTCGAATAAGCGACGAGAAAAAAAAAAAAACACAAAATAAATAAAAATAAAAAAACAAAACAAAAAAAAACAGAAAATAAAAATAAAAATCAAAATCAAATAAAAGTGCATTGCAGAAAATGGCATTCCCTGCCCGACGTTCGACATTCGACATTCGTCGCCATTTATTTGGTTGTTTGTTGGTCGGGGAGGGGCAATGGGGGAAACACTGTGGCTGTGGGCCTAAATGTGCGCCCGTTATTCAATTTGGCTTTAAATTGTTTCGCCTTTGTGTGTGTTTTATGGTGCAATTCTTATGTAGAGAGGTATCCATCTATCGATAGTAAATAGACTTTGTCTTTGCATTACAATGAATTTAACATTCAACATTATTTATATGCAGAGTGATAAGATTGTAATCTTCATATGAATCATACATACATAGTTACTGTTCTAGAAAGTCGATTTATTTTAAGATGGTTCTATGACTCACGTTGACATCTAAAACTAGAAACTTCAGTTAAGACAAGTCACAGCTTAAAGTCAATTCAAGACGCTAGCTTCGGGACTAGTTACAAGAATTTATAAACAAATTATGCATATTTTTGCAGGCCAAATAGTTGAACAGTCTTCAGGGGGTTCGTTATAGTTGTATTGGTATTGGTATTCACATAGCTTACTCTCTCCATTATCCACTCTACACTCTCTACTCTCCACTCTCCACTCTCCACTCTTACTCCTTTGCTACTATACAGTTGGGGTTATACTATGCTTGTGTTTTTCGTGTGCTAAAGAGCTTCATGTTTAATGATCAAATTGCGTGCCTCGTTTGGTGCCTGGTGCGTTTCTAGTTGCCTTTGCTGTAGTGGCTGCTGCTGCTGTTGCTGTTGTTGTTGTTGTTTTAGTTTGCCAAGAGGCCGTTTGCCGTTGAATGTATTTTTATTAGTTTCATTTCTTTTTACATTTGCGCTCAAATCGTCTTTAAAGTTTTTTTTTTGTTTAAAAATATTTTGCACAATGTAATTTCCCCCACCAAACATTAGCGCTAAGCGAGCGTTAATTTTCGGCAAGTTAAGTGAATTCCATTACATCTTTTTGACTTACTCCAAGTGCAAACAAAGAGTTTAGACCAAAAGTGGCAAATGGAAAGGAATGGAAAGAAGTACATACTATTAACTTACAGATACAAGTTGAAAATGTTGCTGCCTTCCAAAAAACAACGAAAAGACGTGGAAAATCATTTAGACAAGTTGCACGCCGCTCATTAAATTAAATGAGCCATCAGCACGCAATTTATTTTAGTATTTTTGAGTAACTTTTGCCAGACGCAGACGCAGCTACTCCGCTTCGTTCTTTTAGCCTCGTCTTCCTCTTGTTCATCTTCATAGTTGTTGCTGTTGTTGTTGGGCTAGCCAATTTAATTAAATAGACGCCGCGTGCTGTTGAAAATTTGATAGAAAATGTGAGATAATATTAAAAGTTGTTCTTTAAATATATATTTAGAAATTAATACAATGTATAGATACAGATACAGATACGGATACGGATGCAGATACATATATAAAAAGATACTTACATATGTTCATTTGTACAGCAAAGTGCCTTGAAAACGTGTCTAAAAGCGCCAGCAGATACTTAATGATATTCGTATACTCAGATTGTAGCTACAGATAGTTCATTTCATATGTATTTAAACATAAATTAGTTAAAAGCCGAAAGAGTAATCTAATTTGTATAATTTATTTTTATTTTTTGCTTTTGTTTTTGCTTTCGCATAAGCTTTTGTTTTATTAGTTTTGTTATTTGAGCATTAATAAAATAGAGAGAAATACATAAATAAATCATTAAAAAAAGTTATCACAAATATCAATCACTCATTATTTGACTTGGCCGGGGATTGAGCCTTAATTATCTAACAGATTTCAATTTCATTTTTTCTGCAATTTTAATTAGTTGACGATAATAAGTTTCTGACAGGTGGAAAACGGTTTCATCTTTGTTATTTGTTTTATTTAATTTTTTCTCGTCTCTTTTTTATTTAGTAATCTCTTTACTGACGTCATTTGTTGTCGGTCTTTTTTTTTTCTTGTCTTACAAATGTTAAAAAGCAAAAAATTGTTTTTTTTTTTTTTTTTTGCTTAGTCGCGCTGTTTTAAATTTAGCTACCGATCGTTTGATATATGTTGTGCTTAAAAAATTTGTGTTTTATTTTTTGGTTTCAACATCAATTCAAACTTCAAGAATGAATAAGCGTGTGCAAAGAATTTAAATATTATTTTGTAGATGAGAAATATGCACACGTTTTTTGTTTTGTATTTATTTGTATCTTTTTGTTTGACGGACGGACTTCACAGGGCACCGAATATTATTATTGTTATTAGTAGTAATAATAATACCAATAAAAGCGAGCGTGTTCGAATCGACTCGACTCCGAGCTGCAACTGTAAATTAACAAAAAAAAAAAAAAACAACGCCAAAGCACGCAACAAAAATTAATTGTCTAACACCAAATAAACTATACAAAACGTTGGCTGCGACCCCAAAGCCAAAAAAAGACAGAGATAGAGAGAGGAATAGTGAGAGAGGGAATTGATATAGAAATAAAACTGGGCGTGTACTCAGCTTAATGAAATACTCTAGGCTACGGGACTACGGGACTTACTCCAAAAACTCTTGGGCGACTCTTCTGGCACACCTACAATACAATACCAATTTCAATTTCAGTTTCAATCCCAATTCCACTTTCAATTCCATTGGCAATGGCAATAGCATATCTCAGGGTCGCCTTGAGTTCTGCGGCTCGTCTGCTAATTAAGCAAACAACCACAACAACAACAACAAAATATATTAAATAAAAAAAAAACGCAACAAATTCAAATATAACATGATAAACAATTAATTTTGATTAGGCGGTCAACGTTGTCGCAATTAAGAATGTGGAAAGCAAAAGTGTTGCCCGAATAGGAAATCAATAACACACACTTGTGTGTTGTTGCTGTTGTTGTATGTGGAGCAGACACATGTGTGGAGAGTTTTAGGGCTTGCTAAAATGGCGACCATTGTCACCCCCCAAACACACACACACACATATATATATGTATATATAGGCAGACTCGCATACGGTCACACTCATAATTCTTGCAGTCTGGCGTTGTTCAGTTTTAGGCGCCTTTGAATAAACTCCCCCACGGCAACAATAGCAATAACAATTGCACCGCTGCACAGTTTGTGCACTGCTCCATCTCTCCACACGCTATCTCGCTCTATTGTTTTGCCTATAGCTGTCTCTTTCCTGTGTGTATGGCGTTTCTATTGCAATTTTTGGCTACAGAGTTTTCGGTTTCAAGTTCACGCCGAAAAATGTTTGTGCAAATGTTTTTCGGCCAGTTTGTTGCCCAGTTTTTTTTGTAGGTGGCGGGCAGGCTTTACCCGTTAACTTGACATATGTGGCTGGACAGCAACAACAACTAAAATTAAACAACTTAAAGTGTTGCACAAACTTTTGTAGCATTTAAAGCTAACAATTGTGTTGAGTGAGTTGTCGTTGTAGTTGTTATTGTGAGCTCGATGACTTAATGTCTCGCAAGCACGACAAAAACACACACAGTCTCTCACACACACACGCACACACACACACACACACAAAAACACACACGCATACATAACAAGGACAAGAGCACCCACTCTGTAGCTCTCGAGCCCTGTTAGCTAAATATTCTGTAGTCCTGTTGGCCCTGCGACTGCTGCGCCTGTCACTGCCAGGCTTATGTGTTTACTTGTGTGTGTGTGTGTGTGTGTGTGTGTGTGTGTGTTGACTACACATACATAGATTTTTGAAGGATTTCGGCGCTGAACTTGTCAAAATCAGACGACACAAGAGCAACAGCAACATAGCCATGTTTACTGTTATATTCAAGTCCACATTCACGTCCACTGATTGTTGGCTGTGGACTATTGATTCGCCAGAGAGTGAAAAAGAAAGAGAAAGAGAGTTCGAGGGATAGGGAGAGAGAGGGAGGAATAGGAGGAGAAGGAGATGGAGGAGCATATAGAAAGGGGACGTCGCGTTGTTTCGTTTGCTTCAACAAGGTCATTGGCTCTGGCTTGGGCTCAGTCTCAGTCCCAGTCTCAGTCTCGGTCTCAGTTTCGAGCCCGCAGATGATCATCAATCAAATGGGAAAGCCTTAAGTCTTCAGTCCCAGGTCTTAAGTGTGTTTGCCTGTTCGATTTTTGGCGCGTTCAGTTACAACAACAACAACAACAACAACAACAACAACAACAGCAATAACAAAACAAAAGTCCGCTCATTTGGGGACTGGAACTGGCGCTCAATTCCCACATTACTTATGTACAAGTACAAATTGTGGTAATTTTCAGAGATCTCTTTGTTGCTGCTGCTGCTGCTGCTGCCGTTGCTGTTGCTTTGCTTTGTTTTGTTTTGTGCCCCACAATTTCCTCATTTCTAAAAGCAACCGTTGGGTTGCTCACTTTCGTATACTCGTATTCATTCGCTTATTCGTTGATATACGTTGATTCGTTCATTCGTTTATTCGTTCGGCTTTGCCACCAACACTAAAATTAGCATAACAACTTTATAGTTTAACTGCTCGACTGCTCTGGCCTGGCTTGACTTGGCTTGGCCCGGCTTGGCTTGACTTGGCCTGGTCCGGTCTGGTCTGGCTGTATCTATAAGTTTGTATCTTGCTTGCATGCATTCTCGTACTGCATTCAAGACGCCAACACTGAGAATGAGTGACAAAAACACAAAAAAAAATACAAAAAATGCCAAAAGGAAAACGGAACAAAAGTCGAAACTCGATTTGCTTTTGTTGTACAGTAACTAATCTGTATTGTGTATCTAAAGGATTGTAGCAAACCGAAATGACAAAAGGTCTTGATACTTTTTGCAGGTGGCAAACACACACAGACACACGCACGCACACAGTCATAGAAAACCTGCCAACAGCAGCTGCTTAGCCTCAACTCTCTGATAGAACCATTTCAATGTAAACTCAAATCCTGGCCAAGTCAAGAGCCACTTGCCTTACCTGTCACACTCTCAGTTCCCAGCTCCAGCTCAGTTCTCAGTTCCCATTGCCATACCAACTACAAGTTAAACTTCAACTTCAGCCGCAATCTCAATGCCAATCCCAATTCCAAAGCCGGCAAGCGTCACTCAGTCAATTGCTCATTTAGTGTCAAAGATTTTTCCAGGCCGATAAGAAAAAATGCGAGGGAAAACTTCACTTGAGTTCGGCAGCAAAAAGTGCCATCATTTCTTGTCGCTGCACAAAAATCTTGTCAACTTGCTGCTGTTGTGCCTCTCCAGGTTTCCCCGAGCTCCACCGAGCTCCTCAGCTCCAAAATTATGCAGTGTGAAGCGTCGACGACGCCACTTGAGTATAAAAATGATAAAAATCTTACACAACAACAACAACGGCAACAACAGCAACAACAACAGCCAACAATCACAAAAGGCAGTAATCACATCAGCAGAGCAGCCGCGTTGAACTTTAAAAAATATTTTTGTGTGGTTGTTGTTGTTGTTGTTGTTGCTGCTGTTGCTGTTGCTTGTAGTTGTTGCCGTTGCTGTTGCTGTTGCATACGCAAAACCAGTTTGCAATTGAGAGAGAGACGCAGCTATCAAGATACTTTGCTATTCATTCACACACACACACACATACATTGAAACAGATTAACTGATAACATTAAAAATTACTTTTTTTTGCGCTTCTTTTAACTGTTTTGTTGCTGCTGATTTTGGCGCTTAATTAATATGCAAAAAACGTTAAAAGAAAAGAACAACAACAACAACAACAACAACAGAAATAATAAACTAAAAATACTTATATCTGTATATACTGACAATAATATATACATATACATATATTTATATCTATATAATGCCGCTGCCAAAGTAATCACAAGGTCAAACACAATGCGAACCGTATTATATTATTTTTTTTTTTTTGTTTTTGGGTCTTCAATTTTTGTTGACGTGCTTGGAAATAAGATGTACATATGTATGTATGTATGAATATGTACATATGCAGGTACAATTTGTAGCTGACGAGTAATTCCTGACGCTGAACGAGTAATTGAAATTTGCATTAATATTAATATTAATTATCATTCTCATTCTCAATCTCAATCTCAATCTCATTCTCAACTTTTCTCTTTCTCCCGTATTTACCCATACAGTATGACGATGGCCTGCATGGCTACGGCATGGACTCTGGCGCCGCAGCAGCGGCGATGTATGATCCACATGTCGGCCATCGGCCGCCGGGACTGCAAGGCCTTCCCTCACACCATTCACCGCACATGACGCATGCCGCGGCAGCGGCCACAGTTGGGATGCACGGCTACCATTCCGGGGCCGGAGCGCATGGTACACCTAGTCATGTATCACCGGTTGCTAATCACCTCATGGGCGCAATACCCGAGGTACACAAACGTGATAAGGATGCGATTTATGAGTAAGTTAATGCCAATTTCGAATTAAGCACAACTTTCCAAGACCGATTGACGTCAAATTATTGTGACTTTTTTAGCCAATCAACTGTGAATGAACCAGTTTTTTTTTTTTTTTTTTTTTTTGGGTGATAACATGTTGATCATAAAATTGATCGCTCATTCATAAAGTAGATCGAGCAAAACATGCGATTAGCAATAGGAAAACCAAAACCCAAACCAACAAGTGTTTAACAGTTGTAGTTTGAAAAGTGATTAGCTCACATTTAAGATTAGCAGACACTATAAATGAATCTACTGATCACTCAACAGAGAACTTGGCTCTATTAATCAACTAGAATGATCTTAACTAGAAGATTCTGTTGATCCTCAATCCAACTGAGAGACTCCTAAGATCAGCTAATGAATTTGAGATCTTAGTGTATGTCATTCGAGTGATCTTCATAGACTTCATTTTAGATAGAAGAGTTTCCTAATTCTCATTAAAACTATTATCTGAAGCAGTCGGTAGAATATCTACCTATCTCCATTAAGTAAAACTTTAATTTGATCTTTGTTCTATAATTCAACTCAAATGATCCTCCATAGTTACTAAAGCAGGCTTTAAGTATCCTCCGAAGATCATCTAATAATTAACAATATGTATTTAATTCAATTAATTTAATCAATTTGCTTAAGATCGCTAACAATTTGCCCTGATCAGCCATTGATCAGCTAACTCACATATTGAATACCAATTTGTTCTGATCGAACCCTGGGCAGAACCTGGGGCCACCTGTTGCCGCCTGTTCGCACCTCTCGACACCGAAAAGAAGATATCGCTGGCGAGGGAGTAACATAAATTAAACGCACACGCGACTTAATGCCAGCGATCCTTGGTTAGGGACAGAGGAGAAAAAAGACCTCAAAGAACAACAAATTAAGTGAGCACCATGTTCTTTTTTCCATTTAGGTTTTTAGTTTTTTTTTTTTGTGAGTAGAAATAGGCGTGACCTTTTCGATTTGAGCAAAATACAAAATTATGGGTTTCCTTTTTGGCAACAAGAATTTCTTTTTCAATTTTGTGGGTTTGCTCCTGCTGCGGTTGTTCTTGCGGCTGTCGGGGGGTGTGGCGCGTGTTTAGTGACGGACACGGAACATGGACGTGCTTAGGCATTAGGGAGTCCCATTGCTGGTTGTTCAGCCACATTTTCAACTGCTGCTGCTGATGTTGCTGTTGCTGCTGCTTGGTGTTAATTTGCCAAAATGCGGTTTCGTCTTTTTCTAAGTTGATCGACTTGTTGATCGTGTCATTCACTGCCTGGTCATCTGTAGTTGCGTGTCCTGGACAAAGCAGTTTAGCAACTGCCAATTTTCATTTGCTGCAACTGGCATTGACGACCTTCTCTTAGGTACGGTTACCAGGTACGGGGACAGCTGCTTGAATTATGTTTGTCTTTGGCTTTATTTTTTGTGCATTTTAATAAGCAAATATTTACTTTTTTTTTGTTGTTTGTTCTCGTCTGCAATTTTATGAATGAGTTGAGTTATATTTGAGTTGCCATCAATCAGCTGTTGGTTGGTTGTTGCTGCCTGTTTGATGACCGTGCCTCTCATCATCCTTCGCTTCTCAAGTGTGTCAGCACACTTGGCACATGACTTCATTAGCACACTTCTGGTTTTTGGATCTGAACTCGATTGTGGCAGCTTTGTTGCGGCTTTGCCACCTGCAAACTTCTGCTGTTGCTGCCGTTGCTGCTGCAGTTGTAAATAACATTCGAAAATGCGCTTCTTATTTGTACAATTGACACCTTGAAAGCCGGCAAGAATAATAATAATAATACAAAATAATCGAAATGAAAAAGCAGCCGCTTCAATAAACTGAACATGCGCAGAACTCTCTTAACACCTTCTCGAGTGGAGTGCAACAACAACAACAGCAGCAATAACAACAACTTCAGCTGCCTGTCACAAATGCCAAGTCATGGCAAATGAGTGCACACTTTTTGTTGTTAACTGCTCCGGTCGATCCTGGCCAACAGCAATGGCAACGAGAATGGGAATGAGAAAAGAAATGGAAATGGAATTGGAGTAGGAATGGGAATGAGAATGAGAATGAGAATGGAAATGGAAATGGAAACTCGACGCAGTCAACTGTAAAAAGCGCGAGACCCTTTGGCATTAACAGACGAGGGGTTTCGGGCCATGGACTGCTTATTAATAGTTGTTAAGCGCAGGGTTACACCCTCAACTTGGATAGTCGTTGGGTCAGTTGTGTGCCATCTAATGGCCAAAATGAAGTGACTGGGCGGGCAGTGGCTTTGAGCCAACATTCTGAGAGGGTTCTCTTTGCTCGCTGCCTAATTTTGTTCAGGTGCAATTTGTGCTTGGAGCGTGAAAAAGTAAAGAAACAAAAAATAAAAATGGTCAAATCATGCATACTTGCTGAACTAATCCGTCAAAATGTAGGAGCAGCTCTCAGACTGTAGACTCTGGGATTATATACATATATGTATATGTATTTATTTGGTTCTTTTTATCTTTATATAAAATGAAACAGAAACAGCTGTTGTGTATTTGCATGGCAGGAAATTGTAGTTAAGGGGTCAAGGCATACACTGAGAAAAACAAGACTTTATCTGTTTTAAAATAAACTAACTCAAGACCTCTCTCTCACTCTCTCACTCTCTCTCTCTCTCTTGATTATGTTTAAGATTGCATTTGATAAGAATTAATATAATACTAACTCTATTTCTCTCTCTGTCTCTCTTTCTTTTACAGACATCCGCTATTCCCGCTCTTGGCGCTAATATTCGAGAAATGCGAATTGGCCACATGTACGCCGAGGGAGCCTGGCGTGCAAGGTGGCGATGTTTGTTCATCGGAATCGTTTAACGAGGATATTGCAATGTTCAGTAAACAGGTAAATTGAAACATCCCATATGCAGAGACTACACCCTTTATACTTGTATGTGGTATGCCTATCTATGTGTTGGTAATTGGAGCCAGAGTGCCACATGTGCCACATGCGGCACACACACTCGTGAGCAGCCTGCAAACTGTTCTTGCAAATCGCGGCACACGAGTCTAACGAAGCAAGCCGTTAAATGATCGGATTACGTAGTTCTCTTTCGATCTCTGTCTCTCTCTCTCTCTCTCTCTATCTGTCTTCCCTCGTTTGATCTCTCTCACTCTTTCAAGTGGCTGCATTTAATAACATTTGCCGCTGACAACAACAATGTCTGTAGCTTTGCCATATGTCACAAATATGCGATGCCACAATTGACACTTCCCTTAACCAACAAAATAAAAACCCAAAAGCTGAGCTCATAAAAAATATAAAAAAACCGAAACAAGCGATTATATATATTTTGCCACACTGACAGTTAAATAATTTACGATGTTTTAACATACAAATTATAATGTTGCAAGTCGTTCTTGTGGCATGCAGCTTCACATCCTGCTGCCGTCTTTCTCCCTCTCTCTCTCTCACTCGATTTCCCACCCGCTGGCTGTTATTTTTATGAACGAGATCACATTAAAGACACCCAGATGCTTAGCCAGAGGAGCAGAGAAAGAGAAAGCATGGGATGGGGAGAGAAAGAGAGACATGGAGAGTTGCAAGCGCAACTTATGGCTCCATCTAGAGATTTTGATGACGACAACATTTTTGGCAGCCAAAAAAGAATAATAACAACAACAACGATATTGTTTTTGCTGTTGTTGTTGCTGGCCAGTTAAAATGATGTTTTTATTTATGGTTCATTTGGAATTTTGACAGGCCCGCCAAGGGTAATAAAACTCAGAAAAACAACAACATCAACAACAACAGGCACAACAACACATTTATCAAGATGCAGTTTAGGTCCTTTGGTGTTGTTGTTGCTGATGATTTTGTGACGCGAGATTTTGATGAACTTTTGTCAAATTGACAATGAAATGCCAATAAAGTTGAATTTGATCGCATTTAAGGTTACCTTTCGCAGTATTTTCCAAATTTAAATTGTTTTCGTCAACTCAAGTGGCGATTTGTTGTTGTCAGTACTTCACACTTTGCGCTGTGAATGAGCCACTGCAAGCACATAAACACGCCAGGCAACATTGCCAACAACATCCATAGCCAGATGTAGATGCAGATGCAAATGCAGTTGCAGATACAGATGCAGATACAGATGCAGATACAGATACAGATGCAGATTCAGATACAAACACCATCAACAACTAAGTTGTCGCTTGCATTTCATTTGATTTGATTTAATTTCAAGTTGTCTACTAAATTGATGCTGCTCTACACTTTGGGGTCGTTGGTTGTTGTTGTCGTCGTCGTTGTTGTTGTTGTTGTTGTTGTTCTTGCCGTTGTCTGCTGCAGTATCTTTCGTCTACGTCTTCGTCTTCGTCTTGGGCTGACAAAAATAACTCAAAAATGTCATTCGCCCATCGAATTTTAACAAACGAGCAAAGCAAAGCCAACTAAAACTGAGCAGAGAGAATAGTGACAGAGAGGGGCTAGATGGATAGAGTGGTGAACAGGGGCAGAGAGTCAGTTCGTTTGAGAGCTGCCAACATGGGCGCTAAAAATATGTGGCGATACTTTTTTAGCTGCCCAACTGTCGATGCATTTTATATAGATAGTTTGCATCTAGATACATATGCATATGTATCTATGTATCTTTGACTAAGCAACTGCGTAAAATGCGCCAACGCCAACGCCACAGAACGGGAACGAGAACGACAACGAGAACGCGAAAGTGAACGGGAACGGGAACGGGAACAAGAACAAGATCGAGATCTCGTCGTATCGTCATTTGGCATATGCTTAGTTAAAGGCGACTTTTGGTGTTGGCGATGCTAATGATGCAGCTAAGGAAACGCTTTATAATTTCTCTTTAAAAGCAGCAACAGAAACTCTATATATATATATATACATATAAATATATATATATATATAAATATATATATAAATAAATATTCTTGTATATATTTATACATATGTATGTATGTACTTATAAATAAGGAACAAAAGCTGAAGATGTTGTTGCTCCCAAAAGCGACTCGACGTTGTCTCTTCGACTGTCTCTCTGTCTGTCTGTCTGTCTGCGCTTGATGTTGCTGTTCTCGTTGTTGTTGTTGTTTCTGCTGCTGCTGCTGCTGATGATTTCTCCCCCATACAAAAATTGCTTAATGTGCTGCAGCCTTTGTCTCTCTGCCTCTGTCTCCGTCTCTGTGGCAAAGACAAAGAACCCAAAAGTCAGCCAGCCCCATGCTGATTGCCCAAATAATTTTTATGATTTCATTTTAAGTAATTTTTAATGAAAATCAGTCCTCACAATGGGGCAAGTAACTCGTTGCCCCATTGCCTGTCTTACCCTGTCTTGGCCTGTCTTTTAGCTGCGTTGCTGCCTGACAACGTTTTTGGCGTTTTGGCTAATAGTTTGTACATGCGATGAGTTGATTTTTGCTTTTGGCGTTGACAACGTGCCTCCATTGTCTTGATCCCCCTTGTTGTTGCAACATTGCAACCATGCGTGCGGCAGTGCCTGCTTCTAAGTAGTTGTATCTTACAGATACACAGAGACATACACATAGATACGTTTTCGGGGGGCTGTCTGTTTTGGCATGATGATTAATGAAGTGCGGGTAAACTGATGTTGATGTGGATGTTGATGATGATGATGACGACGATGACGACAATGATGATGACTACGATGATGATGATATTTTGGATTTCTGCGCTGCAGACCTCAGCATCTCTATTTGAATGTGTGTGTTTGCTGTTTTCCATATGAACAACATGAATATCTGTTGTCTGCTGTGTGTTGTTTGTTGTCTGTTGTCTGTTGTGTATCATGTTGTTGCCTTGTGACTGTCCTTGACATTACTTCAGCTGCACATGCCACAACATTGACAAAGCAATTGAGCAACTTTCTACTAGACCCATAACTCAACTAACTGGCCAAATGTATTTGGGACAAATGCCTCAGGCTCTGGCTCTAACTCTGGCTCTGGATTAGCAGGCAGTTGCTACCTGCGAGAAATACAGAGAAACCCGAACAGGTTAAAGCGTTAATACCAATCAATGCCTTGGCCTGGCCTATGGCTTGTACAAAAGCAATTTAATGTGGCCCCGTTGCCGGGACCTCACTTTTCCCTACATTGTGTTTTATATACATATATATATATTTTTTTGTTTTCGTAAATTGCATTTTCTGATTTCGAAAGAAACGAAACGAAACGCAAAGAAAAAGGAAAAAGAGATTTCTATAGAGAGCCCGAAATAATCAGGTATGAAAGGTTACGCTTGCGCAGTTGTTGTATTGTCAGTGAGGCAGAAGAGGCAGGCAGGAATGCTCACTTGGATCTGGGATTGGGATGGAACTCTACGCATTTGCGTGTGTGTCCGTCTCGTTTACTGAAAATGAAAAGGAACTTAATCTCCTTTGTGCCCAGACTCCCTACCTCAATCGCAGTCGCAGTCGCTGTCGCAGTCGCAGTCGCAGTTGGAGTTGAACTCGTAGTTGGTTCGATGTGGCACAGCTTTAGCCTTTGGGCTGTTGTTTTGTTCTTTTAATGATAAAAAATACAGAAATATAGAAACCTTTGCCTTTTTATTTGGAATTTGGTACCTTTTTAATCTCTGCTGTACCTCCTTCTCTCTCTCTCTTTCTCTTTCTCTATCTCTCTCTTTTTCTGCCTTTAGCCATACGCAGTTATATTATTAAAGCATTGTTCTTTTATTTTGTTGCTGCTTGCAACCCTTAGAGGCGGCGGGTTTTTGGTTTTGAATTTCTTTCGCCAAACAAAAGAACTTGTTAACCAACAAAAATATATATATAAAAAAGAACTGCGAAAAGAGCAGCTTCAATTCAGATTCAGATGCGGATTGCGCAGCCGCAACTGTTGCCAGGGTGAGGCAGCAACACAGCTGATATTTTTGTGGCACAATTGCGCCGCAGCCAGAAATGTTGTTGTTGCTGTGGATGTTGTTGCAATTCACAGCGTGAATTGATTTGGCACAGCCTGCCATAGTTTCAGATACAGATACAGATACAGATTCACAGTCTGCCACCCACCAGGGGCAATGAATATTTACTTTAAGCGTGCAACTTGCAGCTGCAACCGCATTTGATTACACTTGAATTTGAATTTGAAATTCAATTTGAATTTGTATTTGAATTCTTTCTTCAACGAAATTAGAATTTGTTGCTCTGTGCAGTCAAATATTTGTTTATGGAACCACTTGGCGCCTTTTAAATGTAATTATTTAGTTTGCCGACTCGAAAATGTACAATCTACACACATACACACTCGCACTCACACTCGCTCTGTCTGGTGCGTGTGTGTGTGTTTAGATTGTGCGCGCATTTGTCGGGGTCGTTAGACGGATCGTCTGCACAGCTGATGACTTTCAATATTTGTACAGTAGTTTGACCCTTTTTAACAGCTCTATATACGATATGTAAATGGTGCATGCTGCATCTTGTAGATACATTATCGCTGTGTGAGTGCCACATTACTTAGTCCCTAATACGTTCATCAAACACTCACGTCTGGCCCATTAGAATGGAACGATATTTATGCATCCAAAAGGTAGACGAATTGAGCTATACAGACCAAAATTGAGCATTAACTTAAGATAGTGGAAAGTCTTAGTCCATCATTGCTGTTGATGCTCTCCCCTTCTATCATCTCTCTCTCTCTCTCTCTGTCTCTCTTATTCGAGGCATCCCAACTATTTGATTCTGTTTTGTTGGCCGACTCTTTCGTTTCGCTCTTATTTATGTGCCGTTACTTATGAGCCAACATGATTTATGGCCCTCTCCCACTGACTAGACGTGCGCTAAACGCTTTCAATTAAAAGCAAGAGAAGCGTCGAGCTGCCGCCTTGACAAATTGGCCAATGAGTGTTGACAATCGATAGTCGCTTACTTGGCATGTAAATTGCGTAGAGGATGATTGCGACTACCTGAGCTTGGGGTGAATCGCACTACTTAACGATCTAGTTATATGGAGTTATGTGGTGATACTACGCATTAACTGTACATACCCAGCAATTGTATGTAGTGCAATGTAGATACATTTGTAGTGCCACATAGGATATCTGCTAGTTGAGCACGAATTTCGCTGGTTATTTCAATGTCTGTACTTTGCATTTCTCGGTGTGTTATCACCGCTCAAACGCCGGATGTTTGTCCAGGCCCAAACCCAAAAGGCAGACGACGCCTTTGGCATGAAGAGAGCGATCCATTAGATACAGAGACATAGATACACAGATACACAGATACAGAGTCAGATACACAGGTACCATTTGATATGCGCCACAAGTAGTCGACGTAAGCAACGCACAAATCTGTTGCTGGTGCCGCTGCTGCTGCTGCTGCTGTTGTTGTTGTTGTTGTTGTTGGTGCTGCTTTTGGGCTGTAACATTCCAATGCAAATATTGACAATACAGAATGTTGCTAATGTTTACGCGCTTCTTTGCCAGATTGTTAGAAGTATCTTGGAGCTACCTCAGTGAGTCGTTTACTTTGGCTCGTAAAAGGTGGCCTGTAGACATAGTTAGAGCTATAGATACAGATACAGCTACAGCTACAGATACAGCTAGAGCTATAGATACAGCTACATATACAGATATATATGTATATATATATATATATGTGTGTATTTATAGATACATGTGCGTTTATACGACGATGAGGGTCATAAAAAAGTAAATCAGTCGCAACGTGTGGCATGTGGAACTGAATAACTCGTAGCTTTTACTCGCACTTGGATTGTCACCTCAATTGTCGCATATGTAGTTAGAGTTGTTGTTGTTGTTGTACCTGCTGTTGTTGTTGCCGTAGTTTTTACTACCGATATTGTGTGCCCATTATAAAGATAAAAAACGATGACTCTGGTAGATTGAGCGCATTTCGGTTTATGTTTATGTTTTGTTTTGGTTTTGTTTTGTTGGTTTGGTTTGGTTTTCTTTGCTGTTAATGTCGGTTAAAGGTAATCAGCGACATTAAACAAGCACTTCTACAACAACGACAAAAAACAACATCATCATCAACAACAGCCACAACGTCATCAGCTTAGCAAATAAAATATTTGGTATTGCATTACAACAAAATTATTGTTCAGCTTTAGTGTGTGTGAGTGTGTGGGTGTGTGTGTGCGTAGGTGGGTGGGTGATCGTGCTTTGGTATGGGAACTGCAACTCGAACTGGAGCTGCCAGTGGTGCTGGTGGTTCTGTTGGTTCTGTTGGTAGTGCAGGGTTAAGAGACGCCGTTGTGCAAGCTTTCAGGTACATAAATGTAGCTATTTGTTGTTGCTGTTGCTGTTGCTATTGTTGTTGCTGTTTCTGCTGTAGTTAGTTGTGTTGTAGGTGTGAGAAATTTGATAGGTTTACTCAGTTCTTTGGTTACGGCACTGAGGTAACTGCAATTTTCAAGTGAATGATTTTGGTAACACATGTTTTTGTGGGGAGAATGCTAACTCTATGATATCACTTAGGTTCCGGCTAGGTCGAAGGTCACTTTATCTGATTATCGTTAAATGCATCTTTAACTATTTAATTTGCATTACATACTTTTGAATATATCTCTTTTGAATAGATGTCGCAGCTCACTTGCATTATTTATCTTTATTGCATAACGTTCTAGACGTTGATTACAATTGATCATCTTACATATATTGATTCAAAATTCACTTTAGACATTAGCAAATATATCTATATGTCGCTGTATAATATTTATATTTATATATATCAATCGAATCAATCGCTTAGACTATTCCAGCTGCATTCTTAGCTGCAGTTCAGTATGGTTCATATGAAGTTTGTTTTGTTCAAATTACCATTTCAAAATCTGTCCAAGATTAAAGCCTTGATAACATTTCGACAACGCGTCTCCCAACAAAAGCTACGCACAGTAATTCGGCAAATGTTTTTGTCGTTGTTGTTGTTGCTTGTTATTTGTCTTGGGTTTTGTTTACAAGCGACCGCCCGCATGCCGCGTTGTTGTAGAGAGTGGGAAGGTAGCGGAGGTAGCGGGAAATCGGCGCCGTGGCACGCAGCAAAATACAAAAGTAATAATGAAAATTAGTGAAGTTACGTGCAACAATTTAGGCGCCACAATGTCGAACTGCAGATCAACACACAGACACACACACACACACATACACACACACAAAGAGAAAGAGAAAATACATTAGCTTAGATAAACTCACAAGAAGAACGTGCATTGAACCACATGAACTAGTTCCAGTTCCATTGCAGACTGTTATCACTGCAGTTTCTCAAGTGCTTGCGGCGTGAGTGGGCGCTGGTGATGGCAGAGGGGGAGTGGGGTCTTGGTGGTTTGTGATCGCCTTCCGTCTGTGTAGCTACTGTGCGCGCTGATTCCAAAAGTCGACATGGCCGGGTGCATAAATTGCTTTATGGCCGTTTGTTGGGCGCGCTTTATGGCCATTACTCAAGTGCTCAAGACTGCGAACTACACACACTTGCAGCTCCCATTGCTGACCCACCCCTCCGCCCTATCTCTTTGCCCAACCTATCGCCCGCTCGCCCGCACAGGTTTATGGCCAACACAATGCCAGGGCTATAAACGCGGGCGGACCCGGACGAGCAGCTCCTAGCTATTGGCATAATAAAAATGTAGCAAAAACAAATTCTCCACAAACACATAGACACACACAAACACACGCACACACATACAGTTGAGCTAAAACATTTGAGGCGTTTTATGGACTTGAGCTCTTTTGTGGATTGCGTTTCGATTTTTATTTCGGTTTTTAGTGTCTCAAATTTCTATAAATTTATCATGTGAGAAATTAAAAGCAGTTCTGATTGAATCATAATTCCAAGTGTGCTTGCATGTGAGTGTGTGTGTGTGTGTGTGTGTGTGTGTATATTGGGTTTTAGTTGAACTTTTATGACGAATGTTTTGTTGCTATAGCTGTTGCCATAGGTATTGCTGCTGTTGCTTCTGTTGTTGCTGTTGCTGATAGCACGTGGCCAAGTTGATGAAATAAGTTTGATTTGAAAATGCCATACAATTTATGGCACCTACACGATCTTGTCACGTATCATTTTGCGCATGGAGATACCCTATGAGGGACAAGCGCACCCCGTAGTCGAAAACCCCGCCGAGGACTTTTGTTGTTGTCGTCGTCGATGTTGTTGTTGTTGTTGTTGTTGTTGTTGTGGTATTGTGAACGTTGCTACCGGTTGTATAATTGCATTTATTGGGGCATCATAAAAGCGCTTCAAGAGCAGTATCTAAACAGTAGTGATTTTATTTAGTCACCCGGTTTGCTTGCAAAATTTATGAGCTGCCCATGTGAAACTGATTAGAATTGTGTGTTGTTCTTGGACAACTGAACTCAACTCAACTCAATTCGAATCAGCTCAAATCAACTCAACTTGGCTCAACCCAATTCAATTCAACATGACGCGCAATTTTCTATACTTTATTTTTAAAGTGCGTGCTGTCCCTGTGTGAGTTTTTCCTACATTTTTTGTTTTTGTTTTTGTTTTTTTTGTTGTTGTGGGGTTTCCGCATTGGAAATTGAAAATGAAAATGTGCCTCTTCGCAAGGGCTATAAATATGAAATTGTCAGCTGCAGACGCCCACGCGGTGGTGTTGACAAAATGTTGTCGGCCAGCATAGAATACTCGCAGTATATAGAGTTTTCCTTTTCTATTTTTTCATTTTCATTTTCATTCCATTTCATTTTTAGTTTTGATTTTCATTTCATGTTGATGTTATTTTCACGCCCGTTGTTGACTGCGTTGCCTCTTATTTATAGACTTGTCTCATGCTGTGTGTGTTTCTGCTTGTTGACAATGATTTATACATTTTTAAAAACTGCAGCGCAGACAACATTTAATTTGAAGCCCATTTGGCTCAAGACGTGCCCCATAGCCACTGTGCATGCGTTATCAGTGAGCTTGGACTTGTAATTAGCACAAAGAGCTGAGAGAGCTGGCAGCCATTTTGATAGAGTTGAGAATGAGAAGGAGAAGGAGACGATGACAGAGACCGAAACGGAGACCGAGGCGGAGACGGAGAAGTGCGTGTGTGCAATATGCCAGCTTGAGCCACCTCCCTCTGCCTCTTGTTGAACCCCCCACACCTCCTCTGAAGAAACCGCGACCCTCGTGCTTTTCATATCAGCTAAAGCAAAAGCGCGACCTGGTCGCCATCCAGTCAGCCATCCAAACGGAGAGTTATCATGCAAACCAGTTTGACAACTTCACGGACTACTGCTGTGTGTGTGTGTGTGTGTGCGTTTGTGTATGTGTGTGTTGGCTGCGACCAACCAGCATTTGAAAATGCAACATTAAAGCCAACTGGCAACAACTTTGGCACAACTCTCCACACGCAACTTGCTACGTTTTCATACGCTCTTCAATGATTGTTGTTGTAGTTCTTTGTTATTGTTGCTGTTACTGTTGTAGTTGTAGTTGTAGTTGTAGTTCTGTTGGCCTCACAATGGGGCGTTTTTCTCATGCTTCATTGTCGGGTACCCACATATCTGCAGATGTCTGGCCAACGAGTCTGACTTGGACTTGAACTCCGTACCGATCAGATCTTGTTTGTTGTGTTCGCTCTGTGTGTGTGTGTGTGAGTGTGTGCAACATGATTATTAGTCGTCTATGCAACAGTTGAATTCAAATTGCCGTTACAATACGCAGAGTTTCTCTCTCTCCTTCTCGCTCACGCTGCGCATCTCAAATATGTCGATTTTTGAGCTTAAGCTTACTTTGCAAATATTCAATATTTGAGTTAATAGTTCAAGGTTAAATTTATAGTAAATCACTGTCAGCAATTTATATAGATAAGCGCAGTAGATACTTTTGTAACTTTTTAGATAACTCGTAGAATCGTCTGGACTCTAATTAAGTTAAATTGAAAACTCCAAGGCCAAAGTTCAGGGCTGTAGATCAATGCTGTAGATTCTCTTCATGTGAAAACCTTGAATCGTTCCAAATAATTGGTCTTAGTTCCGGCTCTGCTATGATATCTACATATATAGGTCATTGCATCTATATAGAGATACTTAGTATTTCTTTAGTTTTCTGATTTCTCCAGGTTTCTTGTCTCTTGCATCTGCCCACCTGCAGTGCAGCCTTGCACAGTTACTTTCTGTGTGGTCTTTTGGCATGTCAAAAATAACAATAATAACAACAACAACAACAACAATAACGTCATCACATCGGCAACAATATCACAAGTACAAGGTCAACTCAAGATCTGCGTTGATGTTGCCATGATTATAAAACTTCGCAGCGGGTGTAGCTATTTTATGTGTTGTTTATCAATCTATTGAAGAACAACCCAAGCTGGTCTCATGCGGCAGGGTTTCTAGTTCCGTGAGAGCCGAGCGAACTGAACAATCTTCGGTCATAACGACACCAACAACAACAGCAACAGCAACAACAACAACAACAACAACAACAACAACAACAATAATAAAATCAAATAATTCGCAGCATTTATTTGACCTTCTGTCGCATTTTGGTCGTCGGTCTTCGGTCGCGGTCTGTGTGGCCATTTTTTTCCATTTTTGTATGTTCTTTTTTGTTGTTATTTTTATCTAGCCACATATTGCTTTTGTGATTTTTATCTAAGTGTGTGGTTTATTTCTGTTGCCTTTTGCAATAAAAAAACGAGAATCGCTTTTATGGTCACAGCGAGTCACCTCTGCTTTGATGAGCAACAACAGCAACAGCAAATTTTACGCAAATGTTGTGTTTCCCATGCTGTGTTTTGGTAACCAACTTCAGTTGTTGTTGCTAGTGTTGTTGTTGTTGTTGATGTTGCTGTTGCTGTTGCTGCTGCTGCTGCTGGTTTATATCGCTTATCGCTTGGACTGTGAGCTGCCATCATAAAACTGCGACGACACAGACATCAGACAACAGACTGCAGACAACTGAAAACACTGTCGACCTAGTCACGGAGTGGCTCGAAGTTGCAGTTACCACCTGCCTGTGTTCGTCAAGATTCAGCACAGCAGCACATCAGCAACAACAGCACAGCAGCAACAACAGCACATCAGCAACAACAGCACAGCAGCTGCTGCCACATCTTATGCATATTTGCAACGATTTGAAACTAGTATACAATATATATATATATTTCTCTCTCATACTCATGCTATCTCTTTCTCGTTCTCTGTCTCCCTCTCTCATTGCAGATAAGATCACAGAAACCCTACTATACCGCAGATCCCGAAGTCGATTCACTGGTAAGTAAACAAAATGTGGCTAGCAACAATGTTGCCAGAAACATGTACAAAGATCATGGCCTAACAGAGTGTATAAATGTGTGTGAGTGCGGGGTGTGTGTGTGCGTGTGTATGTGTGGGTGTGCATATCTGTGCGATCACCTTGACCCAAAACAATGACAACAATTGAATAATTTTCTTTTATTTAGAATAAATCACAGCAAATTTAGCAGCAGCCAAAAGCAATTTATGAGCATTTGTTTGTTCACTTTGCGTCGACATCCACAATGCGATCCACAACGACATCCACAACATTCACGGGGCAGCAATGGGACTAAGTTGTTTAGTCATTTTATTGGACAGCGTTGCCATACTTTTGCTTCTCGCACGCATTTTGATTTTTGCATATTGCTGCTGCATCTCTTTCGGGATGGCAATGTGAAAGGGAATCCGAAACGTGTTGGGGAAGGGATCATCATGAAGATGATGATGATGGTGTTGATCGTGATGGGGAGACAAGCCACAACGACTCAACGTCGACTACAATATGAAGCAGAACGATTTAATGATGCATATGACATTTTTGCACTCTCTAAATGGGCAGCCTTTGGGTGTGCAAAAGACGACGGCAGCAACAACATCAGCAACATCAACAGCAACAGCAACAGCAACAATAAAGTTGGCGTCGTGCGTCGTGGGTTAGTTAAATGCATTCAGATTCTGGGCAGTCAGAGTCAGCAGTGCCCAAGGCAAAGGCAAATGCCATCAAGGCAACCTTGACGGCGATCATGGCATGATCATCATTATGTTGTCGTTGTTGTTTCAACAATAATGCAGCAGCAGCAAGTGCAGAGAACACTTTAAAATATGTTAATCTAAAGTGTTGAGATATCTAATGCAATAATTGTAATAACAGCAGCTGATTCAACTGAAATATCTTTTGTCCCAGCTCATCTTGACATGGCATGAGTCATGTCATATTATTGCTGTCTTTGAGTCCAGCAAAATTCCATGTAAATCATGACGGAAATGCTGCGTGCAAAAAGTGCAAAACGAGCCATGCAATTGGGCTGCACAAATCGCGTCAACTGTTGCTGTTGTGGCTGCTGTGGCTGTTGTTGCTGCTGTGGCTGCTGCTACTGCTGCTGCTGTTGCTGTTGCATATAAAGAGATTACGGGGCAAAACTAATTTTAATTGCAACTGCGAGACAGCCTCAGCCACAGCCTCTTCTCAGTCGTAAATGTGTCACACACTCACACAGAAGGAGACTGACTGCTGCCTGCCCTGTTGCCAGTTTAATGTTGCTGGTTTTATGGCATATTAGTCGCCAGCAGCAGCAGTTGCTGCGGCAACAGCAGCAGCAGCAGCTGCAGCAAAGAAATCTCTGGCGGTGGCCCTAATTTTATGCACTTGCAGATTAGTTTATTAGTTGTAGTACAAACTCACTGAGTGCCAGCTCGATTTGGCCCCAACAGACAAGCACCCGGATCTGGCATCGACTCTTGCTATTGCCGTTGCTATTGCAGTTGTTGTTGTAGCTGTTGTTGTAGCTGCTGCTGTTGCTGTTGCCGACTGATCGGCTTTATGCTCTGCCCATGGCCGTGTGCGCCTGCGTACTTTGGCCATAAATCATTTTGGCATGCCACAACTCTGTGGTGGACTGAGTCCCCTATCGGTTACCTTCCCCCCCTCTGGCCTAGTCATAGACTGAGTTCATGTTTGAACATTTAAAAGTGCATTTAGTAACACTTACTTAAAATGAAGAAGAAGAAGAAGAAGAAGAAAGACTACTCTTGGACACATATATATTGTGCTATAAAAATGTTTATAGCATGTTTTCTCTATGTTATTATTTTACTATGCGGTTCAGTTGGCCGCGGCTTTGGCATTAAATGAAATTCTTCAAAGTTTTTGCCGGCTCGCTGTTGTTTGTAATGTTGTTTTTGTACCAGCAACAGCCGCAGCAGTAACAACAACAACAACAACAACAACAACAACAACAACTACAACAATAAGAACAAGAACAACAGCAGCAGCGGCCACAGCAGTTAGCAGCATCGTAAAAATGTCAAATGTCAAGCTGACGTTTTAATTAGCATCTGGTCACCCTAACAGTTGGCGCTCTCTGCATGTGTGTGTGTGTGAGTATGTGTGAGAGTGTGTGTGTGTGTGAGATTGTGTATGTAAGTAGTTCCGGGGCGTCAAACGATTTGTTTGGAAGCACTCTTTATGGTTATTTTATTATTATTTGTGATATGCATAACTCATGTTCTCCCTGTCCCCTTCTCTTTCTCACTCTCTCTCTCTCTCTCTCTCTCTTTGCAGATGGTGCAAGCAATACAAGTGCTTCGGTTTCACCTTTTAGAATTAGAAAAAGTAAGTAAACATTAATTTATTTAAATACTATATTTAATATACAATTAAGTATTAAGTATAAACATATCGAAGAAGCATTGCAATACGTTTTAGAAATTAGTAATTTGCTTCAGAAGAAGCAGACACATCATTTGATTCTCTAAGCCCCCCCTTCCCCCCTGGACACTGTGAAGTCAACAGCTGATTCAATTAACTGCTATCCAAGCTACATTACATTTATCACCCCCCAAATGACCACCCATAAGACCCATAAATCAAAAGCAACAAAAAACTGAAAGTGCTGCCTTCAAGACCAGCAGATACCCTCTAAAATATGACCTATCATTAGCAAACACTTGACGGACTCTATATAATCCACAATCAACTTTTATCTTAATTGTGTGAGATTCATGATGTAAGTCTCATATGGCCTATTCTATGCATAATTTGCTTACAGGGTATATCAAACAGGCGCGCATTTCAATTGGCAACATTTGTGTTGACATTTTATTGAGCTTGTAGGCCTGTTCCAATCGAAGACAGACAGAGAGACAGACAGACAGACACAGCATGCGGTCATATCTCTCTTTCTCTTGCAAATGTCTAAATTAAAGCATGGCAACAAGTTTTGAGAGCAAGAACAACAGCAACAGCAGCTGTGGCCACGATGTGGCCAAAACGTGCATTAATTGCCAATCAAAATTGTAACATGAAAACTGCTTGCATAGCTCTAGATACAGATAACTACACAAAATGCGGCTTGACAGGATGTGACAAGGCATTTATACAAATCGAGATAGGACAGTGAAGCAGTGGGACAAATATTTAAACGGGTCTTGAAGGGGGAGGGCTCTGACTGTATGGCTGTCTGACTGTCTGCCTGGGGCAGGTGTTTGTCCAAGATACTTACTGCCTTGTTATTGTTGGAGTTACGGGGTTGGGGTGTCCAAACATATTTGCATCACAGCGTCCAGTGAACAATGCAATGCATTCATTTGCGGCGCTGCTTTGTTGTTAATTCATGAGGTGTGGATGCACACCCCCTCCACTCCGACTCGTTCTAGCTAACCCCCGTTGTACATAATAAATAATTTTGGGAATGCAACAACAAGCAACAACACCTACTTTATTATTGGACACTTTATACTCTAAATGAAAAAATTACAGGTTGCCTAATTTGTTTTAATTTCAAATAATATGCAAGAGCGAGCTCTCTAGCTTTGGGTTTGGGTTTAGGTTTGGGTGCGTGTGTGTCTGTCTTAATGGAAGTTGTTCCTCAACGTGCTCGTAATTAATGCCCTGCCCTCCCCCCTTGTTCACTATCCACTGCTATCTGCTGCTGCTGTGCCGAGAAAATTAATTAGGCAAATGCGCAGCGAAGCGTGGAGCGTCGACCGAAACCGAAACCGAAGTCCAAACCGAAGCTGAGCCGGGCTTTGAGCTAAACCCGTCGTCAAAGTGTTTGTTTTTTTTTTTGTATTTTTTGTATTTTTGTTTTGTTTTCTTCTCTTTTTTTTTCAATTAAGTCTTAAGTAAGAAATTATGCAAAACATTATAAGAAAATAAAGAAAAACAACAATAAGAACGCAACGCAGAACGTTAAAAGAATACGAAGCTGAGCCGCATTGGGAGGGGGGGTTAACATGAGGCCTGGAGATATATGTATTTGTTGTAGGTCTCCAAAGTCATTTATTGAGTCGGGATTGTAACTGGCACGCCGCTATTGGGCTAATGACAACAATCACAAATACAACAAAAGTCAATCAATGTGCAATTAGCGTTGACCAATGTTAATTACAAAACTGCAGCTACGGGCACTTTCTATTGAAAGTAGTGCAGCAGGCCAGTCCAACTCAGTCAGTTGATCAGTCAGTCAGTGAGTCAGTCTGTCATTCTGTCAGTCAGTCAGTCAGTCAGTTAGTTAGTCAGTTAGTCAAACGGTCAGGTAGCCAGCTGCTGCAATTTGTTGCAAGTGGCACCCTGTATGACAACAACGTCGAGTACTCGTACTCTCGTAGTCGAACGAGATCTTTATCATCATCACACAGCCCACGACAGGTTTTTGTTTTGTCATTTGTCACTCACACAGCTTGCGACACACACGAACCAACAATTGGCAACAGCAACAACAGCAGCAACAATCAGGCAACAATCGGCACAAAGAACTGTAGCAACTTGTACAAAAAAGAGATATACAATTCATTTATATGCAGCCAACAAAATGCAGCGGGCGATTTTCGGTGTATAAAATAAATAAAAAGAATAAATAAAAACAAAAAAATAATACTTAAATAATATGTGCGGGTTGACTGGCAAAAAGCGGGTATATACATTTGTATATATATACATATGCTATATACATATATATATATATACATATATCTGTATCTATATGTACATGTATCAGTATCTGTAGATATTTGTTGCTGCTGCTAAAAACAACACACAGAATCAGTTAAAAAGACGTTTCAAGACTTGTGTCTGTCAAAACTGGTTTGCCAGCCCCAAGTGCCCAGTCCACAGTCCTCAGTCCTCAGCTTAGCTCAGCTCACAGTGCTCAGTTCTCAGTTCCCATCCAGCACGGACAATTCTCGTCACAGAGTCACATGCAAAAAAAAAAATATATATAAAAAAAAAATAAAGCAGAAAACACTCAACGACATCGGCGCATTGCAATTGACAAACAGACAGTGGGACAGTGCCACAGTGGGACAGATGGATGGACTGACGGACAACACCACACGTTGGGTCAGTTGCACACACTCACACACACATGCACGCACTCACAAACACCGGTAGGGGGTAAGCAGTCACAGCTTGGCGGCTGTACCGGTACCGGCATCAGCGTCAGCAGCATCAGCAGCGTCATCAACATCGGGAACGGCATCGGGAACGGCATGGGGGCACTACTACTACTACTACAACGGCCAACACCTAATTGGGGGCCTTGTTTTGATGGCTTGGCCAGTTTGGTGCTACAACACCAGACGACAACCAACAGCTGTATTTTGTATTTAGTTTTTGGCTAATCCAAAAAAAATACACTGCAAGATTGTGCCGAGATTTGATGGAAAGCTAGATGTGTGTGGGTTCCATTCGTGGGCATTGTAAGTGAGTCAACATTAGGCTAACAACGGCCAAAAGCATTTAGTCTACGATGCCTTCATTTACCTTAATCTCTTTCTCACTTTAGTCTTTCGAGAGTAAAAGTCTTTTCGTCTTACATCTTAAAACCAAAGATTATTTCACTCTCGCTCTCAGGCTTTGCAATTCCGATTTTTTATTGTTGTATATTCATCAACGACTTACAGTCTGTTCAAAGACGAAGCGTATTCAAAGTGCGCCTCGACATTTCTATCTACAAGTTTTGTATTTATTTTTATTTATTTATTTTTTTTTGCATTTTTTGCATTTATATTTATTTATTTTTTGCCAGCAGCTTAGATTTAGTTTGAAGTGTTTGCCGGCTGCTATTGCTTTCATGGTTTTGTTGTTGTTGTTGTTGCTTTTTTTTCCTTAATTACATTTCATTTAAATGTCAGCAGTGTTGTACATTTTTTGCCGCACGCTTGTTAAACAAAATGCAAAGAACAAAATGCAAATAAAAACATAAAACTTGTTGTTGACAGTGACTTAAATAGTAACTGGGTCTGGGACTGGAGAACTGCGATACTGATGAACTGGGGGACTGGAGGCTGTGCCAGTCAGCGTGTGTCGGTTGGTTTCGTGTGAATCTCAGTTAGAGCTGGTCTAGTCGTCATCTCTGTATGCAACATTTAACGCTATCTATGAACGGAAATCGAAAATTACCACTGCGCAGATTGGAGCGATTTGCATGAGATTAGAAGGGGAACGGGATTGGGAATGGGAATGAGAACGAGAACGAGGCAAAGTGCACTACAAGATGGAAAAATTGGGAGGAGGGAAGAAAAGTGTGTCTCCGGACGCATTGCGATGCTATCGTGTTGCAAGAGGAAGCTGTAAAATGTGATGGGGACGGGAACGGGAACGGGAAAGACTGTGAAAAGTTTTGTTTAACAGGATGTACAAACGACTGTAACATTTACAATGCTTACAACAAGCAACGCCCTCTGTTTGGAGTTCTCCACAGTCTACGCAGTAGCAGCAGCGAATTGCTGCTGTGCCCACCCAATGTGCAACAGCAACATGGCCAGCCAGTCGACCAGTTGCAGTCAGACAGTCACAGCAGAAGCCAGTCATAAATATCGCAATGAGCTGTTTAAATGTCACACACAACGCTGACAAATTAATCAAAAAATTATCAGCATCCAAGCATCGCTGCAACAACAGCAACAGCAACAACAACAGCAGCAGCCGTAGCAATAACATGCCACAAAGGGCCGTGTCCCATGTTCCGAGACAGGCGACTGAGCATAAAGCCGCATAAACATATCAATTTAGTAAGTATTTATGCCTCGTTGTTGCTGTTGTCGCTGTGCCTCTGTTGCGTGCAATAGTTGTTGTCTGCAACATGTTGCTGGCGTG
>JAEIFK010000678.1:23075000-23247500 GCA_018901825.1 Drosophila funebris | reverse complement strand
AAGATGAAATGGAATAAGATAATCCCATACTACCCGAAGCATACTTACAACTAGACTAGACCCAAATCCAACCCCAACAGACCCAATGTAGATCAGCTGCAGTCGCAACTACTTTTGTTGATGGTAGATACGTTTGGGTCCCTCAACTCTATGTATACTATAGCGGTCTAACTAAATGTACGTTATATAGTTCTTAGTATCCGTAACGGAAGGCTACGTATTAGTATGTATGCTAAGCTAAATTTAAACTCTATGTTTACCCATCTTAACTAATTTCTGAAAAACTCTTCCCAGCTCTAGGCACTTCTCTATCTCTATCGCTATATTCTACCAACCTTCTTCAGTTATTGCGTACTAAAACAAAAATCCAAAATAATATAAAAAACAAAAAACGAAAAAAAAAAATAACTACCAAACATTGTACTTAATGGAACTGCACTCGGTTGCAGTCCAGCTATATGGGCAGTCATTTGTATACTTACTTACACTTTATGAGTAGACCATAAAGCTAGATGGTTGATTAGTGAAAGAAACCAGGCAGCAACCTTCTTACTAAAAACAAGAATATGTCAAAGCTTTTGTACTATTTTTTCAACTTAAGAATAATAAAAAAAAAAAAAAACACACAAAAAAATTAATAACAATAAATTAATAAAAGAAGGAAAAAAACAAATAGTTGTTGTACTTTGTCTCATAAACATGCTAAATATGAAAGCAACAAAACTAACACGAAAAAATGAGTAATTGCTGTAATTATAATGTAATTTTAGTATAAATCTGTGGCCAACTGATCTTAGTTGCTTTTTAGTTAAAATACACGGCAAATTTACCGCTATACATATATAAGAAAAACACAAACAAAACAAAACAAAAAAAAAAATACTGTTGTAAATTTGTCTGCAACAAATTGTTTCCTATGATTTTTGCAAGCTTTTGCATTTTGTTGAACACATTTGTTTAATAATTTTCTTATAATTAGTTTTGAGTATTGAATGTTTTGCAAATTAAACGAAAATTTGTATTGTTGTAAAAACGAAACTAAAACACAAAAAAAAAAAAAAAAAAACAAAAAATACAAAACTGAAACTGAAATACGTAATTGCTTTAGGTGATATTTTATAAAAATATAACAAAAGTAAATATAATAATAAAAAAATTATGCAAAAAATATACGTAAATATATTTTAAAAATAATTGTGACGCTTTTTGCTTTTTATTTTTAAAATATATACAAAAATACATAAAGTTTAGTTCTTTTGTCTTCGTGCATACATTTTTTATTATTGTTTTACGAAACAAATTTTATTTAGTTTTTAGCAAAATTGTAAAATGAGAAACATGAAATGAAAATGAAAATGAGAAACTTAGCAGAGAGAAGGAAACGCAATCAAAAACAAAACTTAAATTAAAACATTAAAGAAAAAACCAACAAGCAGCAACTTCTATACGATATACGAATACATTTTAATGTAATATTTTTAATTATTTATATGTATACTAATAATATAATTAAATGAAAAAAAAAAAATACAAAAACAAAAAAATATAACAAACAAACAAACAAAAATGAAAAAGAATTAAGAAACAACAACTACAGAGTAACGTTTAAAGAGTTAGCCAATAAAAATATATGAAAAAAAGTATATTTGAAAAGTACAAAGAATGTTTTTTCACTTGCAAAATTGAGGCTCTAGTTATTAAGTCAACGCATTTAGGCCAACTGCTGATGATGTCCAACCAACTGATGATAAAATAATAATTACTGGAAACTGCCTACGTTGAAGGAAGCCCTTGGATGCCTGTGATCCGTGATTCTCTGACAACTTTTAATCATTTTATAAACGTATCGGGAGCTCATTTCTTCTGTCTATTTCAGCAAAGTTTTGATCAAGTTGCTCATGGATCTAACAGCTCTCTTTCTATGCTCTTATGCTAAGGCCAAGCTTGGGTTCGATCTTAGCCCAGTTTGGGCTTCATAAGCGGCTTTGCAGAGAGTACGCCTCAGTGCCGTGGGCTTCATTTGCTTACTTGAGACTTTACCTTTTGTGTAATTGTTAAGTGCTTCAAATAGATGTGTGTGTGTGTGTGTAACAGCAAACGCGAATTCTGTGACCTTTCAACTATCAACGCACTACTCAGAACTCACACTCAGTCCTAGCGTATTTTTATTTTTTGATATCTGTGCATGTAAATCGAGATGTCCGCTCGTATTACATTTCAGCAGTTTATTTATAAGAACTTATAGCCATATGGAGTTTAGTCCTCAGTCCTTGCATTGTCAATGGAACTGGCACGTGTAAGCCGCTTAAAGCAACCGCCAACTACGTCGACGATGCCGATGCCAATGACGCCCCCGCCACAGCTCAAGTGTCAACTGCAATGGAGGGCGGCAAAAGGGCTGGCGACGACAGTTAAGGATCAGGGCTCGAGTTTGTCTGCCCTGTATTGTTGTCGTTGTCGTTGTCGTTGTTCTTGTTGTTGTTGTTGCCTGATCTGTGGCCGGTCTGGGTGCGTGTGCTGCGCCTGAAACTTGAGCATTGGACCTGGCATTGGCCCCGATCAAATTGCTGCTCCGCAATATGTTTAAATATTGCGCTGGCAGCTGGGCGAGTCCGGCACCAGGTCTGAGTCCAAGTCCGAGTACACGTCCCTGCTCGGGTGCGGCATGTGAAAAACACCTTAAATGACTTATTTTTTGTTGTTGTTTTTGTTGTTGCCCAGGCCAAGTTGGAGGCTCTGCGTGTTAGATGATTTCGTTCTGTTAATGGTAGCTACGTGTAATTTGGCATTTTGCGTGATTGCCAGGGGCGTGTTGCCTCTTAGACTTTAGCTCAGTTCGTTTGGGTTTTTTCGTTCTTTTTGATATTTACTTATTTATTGTGTTGGGCATTTTCCCCTTAAAGAGTGTAAAGAAAATGCTTCGTGCTGGCTGCATTTGTATTAATTTCTTCAGCAACGCCCCACACAATTTTCCACTTGAGGCATAAGAAACCTATCATTTTATAGACATTAAGTCAAAAAGTCGAACTGAACTGGTTTTGGGTGTCTGTGTGTCTGGCCCAGCTTCGAAACCAACAATCAAAAAAAAAAAAAAGGATGCTCTCTACTCGCCAGGCTCATTAGCCGCTCTCTCACCTCAGTTTCGAGTTAGCTGCTTGGGTCTTGGACAAATACTCTTTTTGTGGCTTTTTGTTGCTTCAGCCAAGCGTCATACTGTCTGTGGCTCCAACCACAGGCGGCTATCCGAAATTTGTGCATTCATTTGTGAACCAAAAAAAGAGCCCCCATCCGATGTCCAAGACCAAAATCAAGTCCAAGGCTAAGGCTACAATTAATAAACCAAGAAAGCCCTACAAATGCCGCCGTGGTGGCTCAAACAAAGATGTTGGCCAACAAAAAAACAAAACTTAAAACCCCAAAAACCAAAAACCCAAAATTCGTTCTCAATTCTCAATTGTCAAGCCGAGTGTTTGTCCAATGCTTAAGCCCCGGCTCAATGTGCAACGGATCGGATCGTGTCGTGATCGGAGCGACAAGGCGACTTTTTTGACGAGCGGCGAGCGCGTCGAATGGCAAACGGGCGATCGGTGATCGGCGATCGGCGATCGGCGATCCACTTTTATTATGTATGAAGTGTCGCGTTGTCAGGAATTTCTTTCTTGCAACCTGCAAAAACTCAAAAAATTCAAAAAGCCAACGGCCCAAAAGTAAAGGTAGACACAGACGCAGTCGCAGACGCATCACAGACAGGCGAGTGCGGTAACCCAAAGCCAAGGAAAAGGAGGAGGGTGGCAATGTATACAGTGGGGAGAGAGAATAAGAGCGACCACAAAAATGTCATCACTGCTAATGTTTCAATGCAGTTTGCCAATGAGCTCGACAAGTTTTTAAATGCGGCACGGCTGATCTTGTTTTATTTTCTTATTGTTTTGTATTTTGTATTTTTCTTTTCTTTTGGGTTTACTTTACGCCTGTTCTGTTCTGATCTCTTCTGTTGGGTTTCAAGTCGCGTTCAAATACAAAACTTTCAGCAATTTTTGTCGCACTGACGATTTTCGATCGCCGAGGGAATTGTATTGAAGGCCAAAAGCGTTGAATGCGATACCTTGGGCCATTGGCGTGAAAAGACATGCCAAAGTGACGGTGACGGTTCCATTCATTGATCCCAAAATGTCGTCGTAACAAAAAGCCCTCGCAACTTCTATCTTAGATGATGAGAAATCATAAATGACAAAGATAATATTCCAACAAATTTAGTTGTGATAATTTGATTTAATTCAAGTTTTATACTTTTACTCTTCTCAACTCACTTTTTATTCTGATATTCTGGCATTTCCAGTTCGGTGCCTAATTTTTCATTCATAGTTGTTTCACATATTAATGAAGACCCGCATGCATTTGCTTTGTTTTCTTGGAATTCTAACCATAAAATTCAATCACAAAACGAACCAAAAAGACAAATGCTTGGCAAATAATGAAATCTTAATGAATTTTTTTGTTGTTGTCATTTCATGTATGTTTGTAGTACATTTCTTTATATTTTGTTGTTGTTGTTGTTATTTTTTTATGTGTTCCATCTATGGCCCAAGTCAAGTGTTGCTTCAAACGGCAGCCGCCGCTTCAAAAGAACGCGATTTGCGGGTTGGATGTCCAGCTCGTTGTTGATGTTGTAGTTGTTGTTGCTGTTGCTGTAGCGAGTACCCATTTATACATTTCTATATATATTCACATATATACTTATATACTTATATATCTTTCTATATACTCATATCTACCTGATTGTGTCAACCTTTTGGCTTAGCCACAAAGTATCAATGCGCTTCGTTTATATCGTTTTTAGAGTATTTCTTTTTTTATATTTTTGTTTAATTTTTTTTTTTGGCGAATTCAATGGAAATTTATGCCGTAAAAATGCCGCAAAAAATCCACAAGACACCCGAAATAGCTTAAAGCATCTGAGCCTGAGCCTGAGCCAAAACCTCAGAGACTCAGTCTCAATCGGAGTCGCAGTCGCAGTCGCAGCCGCAGTCTCTCCCTCGGAGTGGCACGTCTTTGTCTTGCCTCAACAATTTTTCCACTGAAAACACGCAATATTGTTAGTTTTATTTTATTTTTATTTTTTTTTTGTCTTTATTTCTTTGCGGAATATTTGAACGCTGCCCTCGGACTAAGCTGCAAATCGGTTTAAAAGCTTACAAATTATACAAAGTCCGCTTGGTCATTAGGCAAATGCAGGCGAGAGCGCTTAGCGCACATTAGTCGATCGGCAGCATTCTTATTGGCCCTAGAGGGAAGCCGTACTTTGGGGCGTTGGCCAAGCTAGTGAGTGTGCCTGCACAATTACCGTTAATTACCAAAGCTGCCGAGCGGCCGAGCTGCCGTGCTGCACTTTGTACCGCAAATGCAATTGAAGTCAACTCAAATATCAAAAGGACAATTTACGCTTGTTTCAAACTCGATTAGCCAGCCAAGTGACTCCCCCGCAATTGGTATACCATCATACCGCCATACCATCTACCTTTAAGCATTTGAAGTGCCTTTCAATTATCATCGATGCACTGGCACGCAAGAGGGTTTAGGTCGCGACCACAAGGGGAAGGGTTCGTTCATCGGAATCGGCGGGAGCGGGAGCGGGAGCGGGAGCGTCATCAGTATCGGGGCAGCACTTAAGCCCGCTTAGCTTGTATTGGCCACTTGTAAATTGTAATTTAATCCGCCTAAACGGGAACTAAACCTTGCCATGCAGGCTGACATACTAAAAGCGTTTCCTCTAAAAAGGGTTAAATATCAAAGGGTCCTCAGTCCCCCATGTGCAGTGCTGTACTGACCGCGTGTAATTGAATTTCCTTCAACTTGTGTGTGTTTTCAATATTTAATGCAAGTTGAGGTTCGGCATTTGGCATTCGACATTAGACATTAGACATTCGACTTTTGATTGATTTTGTTTGTGGCCAAAACCCGCTTGCCATTTGCAATTTGGCGCACTCGTTTGGCCCGCTCGCATTTATGTCTACATCAGCTAATTTTAGTGTGTCCTGCACACACACACACACACACACACACACACACACACACACACACACACACACACACACACACACACACACACACACATACAGACAGAGAGAAAGACTTACTCCCCACTCTCCTTGATAGACCACATAAATCACTTGCACTTAAATCCGCTGCTGGCGACGTCTCAGTGTCTGTCTGCTGGCCATTAGGGCAACCAGAGAGATGGAGGGATCTCAACCCCAGCTCCCCCCCAAGTCATATATGTATTGTATGTGTCTGTGTGTGTGTGGGGTTGCTTTGTTTGTTGTGCTGGCATTTCTATTGGCCCGGAAGCAGTGCGGCCAACATCTACAAAATAGTCAGCCAAAAGTTTGCCCATTCCCATTCTACTCTTAGCCGGGCCGACAGCCTGCCTGGCTAGCAATTTTTATTGCCTTTTTGTGCTTTATTTCCTGCGCACTATTTGCTGCTTATGGGCCTCGGATTGCCTAGCAGATTGGGATTGGACTTGGACTTGGACCTGGTGGGGGGATTGCCTGCACATTGGGGGCTTTATGCCTCAATGGCGCGCCGAGCATTAGATAATGGTGTTCCAGCTTATTGCTTACATTGACTTTACTCCCTTTACGCCTCTCCCCTTTGGAGGCCATTGTCTGTGCCTTTTTGGGCTTTCAGAGGGGACTGTGCGTTGGGATTTTCTATAATTTGCAGGCAGCTTAGCAATGCCAACGAAAAAAACTAGCAAAAATAATTTATTGCATATTTAATAGCGCACGTGCCGTGTCCAAGGAGAAATACTTGCCAGCAACTACAAATAATTCGGAGAATAACTTAAAAAATATAACTTGATTCTCATCGAAAATCTTTAAGTTAATCTTATTTCGCAATCAGACTTTAAACTACTATTTATGCAAGTCAACATCTATAATAATCAGAATTAGTTTAAATAAGGCAGAGGAGAAAACTTACAAAAACTTACAGAAGATAGTTTCATTTAAATTAAAATTCGAATAAAAGTTTTAAGTTTTAAGATTCCAGTTGATTGTTAATAATTCGAAAGAGGCTTTTAACCATTTGATTTCAATTCGACTTTAATGACAAATGTACAAGTGAAACATCGGTTAATCTTCTTCACAATTTTAGTTAGATATGTTTTTTTAATTATCATAAAGATGCCCATGTTGTGCATTAGCAACTCGAAACCTGGCCCTATTGACACATTTGGGCAAGTCCCAGCCTCTAAGAATTCCCCCGTAGCCTGAAAAGAATTCTATTAGGCAAACGCCTGCCAAATGCCACATAAATCTCTAAGCTACTTTACTTTGACGCACTTTACTTTTAGTTTTTGGCTTTGGCTCTGGCTCTGGCTCTGGTTGAGCTCAGGAAGGCAATTTCTTCCTTGGCAGGCAATTCCCATTTGGGTGGCTTCCACGTGCTGCCGCCCGCTTCCCCTTAGATTCCCTTCCTTGTGAGCCCTTCTCTGCATATGCCCTGCATTATGGGCATAAATAAAAATGCTTGTCGAACTGACGCCAACGCTGTCTCTCTCTCTCTCTCTCTCGCTCTATCTGCCTTGTGACTGCTAATAAATGAAATATGATGCCAAACGTAGGCCACCCCCTTTTACACCCGCCTCCTCCTATCCAAACACTGCTCTTGATGCTCACATTGTCGTAGCTCCTGTTTATTGCGCTCCAGCCATTACAATTTGAAGTATTCCATAGGCGGGCGACACAATTTTCTATATTTGGCAAATTATTTTTCTGTGTCGTATTGGATTTCCAAGGCTCAGTCTTGGCGAGAAAGGATGGGGGCGGGGGACCTTCTCTCTTTTGGTATGCGCGGTGCGAAAAACAAAATTGACGTCAATTACGCAATGCACACAACGCCAGAGGGGAGAGAAAGACACCCAAGCTGAATCCCTTACCCCAAGAAAACTCAACCAGTTGCCACCACGCAGACCGCACCCTCATTGCCACATTCCATGCCACATCGTCCTTGCTTCATACTAATCCGCTTCAGGGATTTTGGGAATACGCGTAGCATACTTTTTGGGGTTTTAAGCGCGACGCCTCAGATGCTCTCAAGTTGCGCTTGTTGATGCTGTGCTCTCTCTGTGTGTGTGTGCGCGAGTGTGTGTGTGCGAGTGTGTATATATGCTTTGTTATTGTTGTGTTTGCACCCTCAGTCAGTTGCTGTTGTAGCTGCTGCTGCTGCTGCGTGGTGCTAATTAACGCATTAAATCATATTAATGTCGCCAAATGTTTCAAAGTCAGCTTCTCCTCTCCCCCTTCTCTTGCCCCTCTCAACAGCCCTCGTTTGCTGGCTGCTTTGCATACTTTGCATACACTTATTGGCAGCTGAGAAGCTTGGCCTGTCAATAAGCCGGCATAAATTGCGACTAATGCTGATGCTGTTGCTGTTGTTGATGCAGAAAAATCACAAATTAATTAAAGAGCTGCTGGGTTCGTTTGACTGGTTAATAAAACTTATATAATAATTGTTCATAAACTGCACAATATTATGGGCTTTCAAATTAGTTTGTCATGCCTGTAGTCGCAGTCGCAGTTGTAGACGCAGTTCAAGTCGAAGTGGAAGTGGAAGTCGAAGTCTCAGCTTCTCATATGTTGTTGCTGTTGCATGTTGCTTGTTGCATGCAACAGCAACAGCAACAACAGCGCATCACTCGACAACGCGTCTGCAACTGGCGGCCATGCCATGCCGTGTTGTCAACTATTTCTTCGGTTCATAAAAATTGTTATTAATTGGCACTTAAATGCTCAAACGCAAAAGTTGAGAGACGTCGTCCGAGACGGCAACAACAACAGCAGTAACAACAACAGCAGCAGCAACAACAACAGCAGCAATAACAACGATGTGGCACTTTTTGCTGTAGTTGATGCTGTGCCTCTTTGCTGCATGTTGCTGTTGCTGTTGTTGCTCATGTTGTTGTTGCTGTTGTTGTTGTTGTCGAGCGTGTTGTGAAATTTAAGCTTTTTAGCAGTTGTTGCTGTTGCTGTTGCTGTTGCCGTTCGTTGCATGTTAACCTTTGCCTCGCTTGTAATGAATGCAACTGCAGGCGTCGAATGGTAGACGCTTGTTGTGGGGTTCTCTTCGATTGCTGAGTGAGGGAAGACGGGATGATGGGGAGATGGGGAGTTGGCAATGGGGAGACTTGGAGACTGGAGACTTGAAGCTTTCATATAAATTTCTTTACTTCATGGCACTTGTTTAAAGTCCATTTGGGCACTGCGTGAGTGTTTATTGAATGTATTTTTCATTCGTTCATTTGGCGTGAAAGTTTGATGGAGGAAGAAAGAATGCGACGAGGAAAGATTGAAAAAAATCCGGACAAAGACAAAGATCTGGCAAATGCAGTTGAAGAGACTTCAAGTTAGCTCAGAAACTAATAAGTGACTATCGAAAAAACAAGTTTGTCATTTCTCCAAGTGTATTTACTGTGAGATGCTTATAGTAATCACTAGTTAATTAACTTGAAGTTGACTTCAAGTTGCGGCTTTGACTTAAGAATATCATCATATAAGTCTTAAGTCTTGGCCTTTCATGACACAGACACACACAGACACACACACACACTCACACACACTCATACACTCTCACATTTCATGGCAATCAGTGGAGAAACGACACGAGCTAAAGTGCCTTATCATTGCCACACACATTCAATTCCGATTCATTTTAAACTCGCCACTCGGCACACACCTTCGCCCCATTCCCGCCCTCCCCCTGCTGACGCTAACTGGTTGCAGTGCAGCCATTAAAGAAATTAATAAAACGCCATAAAACGACAATAAAATACAGCTTCATACATATGAAATCAAGCAAAAGCGAAAAGCTTATTAACTTTTGTTAAACATTTATTATGATTTTTTTCTTATTCTCTCTCTGTATTTTTGCTTTATTTTTTTTGTTTTGTATAATTCATCTGTGCTGTGAATGCGAATTGCAATTTTAAGCAGCAGCAACAGCAACAGCAACAGCAACAGCAACAACAACGACGTTAATTAAAATTTAAAAAAATGTGCAAAAGAACACCTTGAAAATATAATTTTGTTATTTGCGCGCCACACAGCGGCAACTTCGGCCCCACATCCCCTGCTCCCCCTCCAAATATACCCCCCACCCCGCCCTCATACAAGTGTGTGTATACATTCGTATTCATAAATACAACAAAGACAAGCTGAACACTCTGGACGTTGCTGGTCCATTGCCATTTTTGGACGACCGACCGCTGTGCGCGGGTCGAGAATCCGTGTCTCTTAGCTCTGAGTGTAAATGATATATGTGGGCAGACGGGCGGGGTGGTCGGGTGGCGGTGAGGCAAACGGGGCGGCCAGCAGGGCGGGACAGCATTGGAAGTTGTAGTAACAGTCGCAGCAATCGCAGTCTTGTCTGTCATTTGGAGCCACACAAAACCACACCACATCACATCACAGCACAGCACAGCACCCGGTACCAAGCCCCAGCCCCAGCCTCAGGTTCAGATGCAGGTTCAGGTTCAGGTTCAGGTTGAGATTCAGACCCAAACCCAGCCTCAGTTCAGTTCAAACCTGAGACCGAGTGCAAATGACTTATAAGAATTTAATATTTAACAACACAAATCAATTCAAAAATCATCAGAGGCCGGGCACAAAAACTCATTTGGTGCAGTCGCCGCTGATGTTGCCGTTGTTGGATTCCGGGGCTTGGACTTGGGTCTGGGCAACGGCAACAGCAACATCAACAGCAACGGCAACGAGCACCTGGAACGAGGCCCAGACAAAGTCTCATTTCATTTCGATGTTATTTTGCTGTTCGGTATCACTGCGCAAAGGTAACGAAAATGAAACTTTTACGTTAAGGAAACGATGATGCCGGCAGACAATGTAGAGAGATGACGACGATGAGCGGACTGGACGGAATGGAATGGGATGGGATGGGTTAGGGACTGGACCGATCTGGGGCTGAGGCTGTTGTTGTTCTTGTTGTTGTTGTTGTTGTTGTTGTACCTGTAGCTGTGACCAGGCCCAAAGTCGTTAACATGGAGCGTTCGTGGTGGTCGGTGTTGTTGTTGTTGTTGTTGTGTTTGCGTTTTTGTGGTCAGCGCAAAAATTATGAAAATCAAAAAGTTTTTGGCCCTGAGTCGAGTTGAAGTCTTTGTATGATTTCTTCACTGAGCCTTCTTCTTTCTCTTGGCTCAAAAGCTTTACTTGTATATCGCTTTTTATTATTTTTTGTATTATTTTTGTATTTTGTATTTTTATTTTCATTTATATTTATTTTTAGTGCGCCCCAAAAACTTCAGCCTCCATGGCAGTTGTGTTGCTCCTCGCAGTTGTCGTTGTTCTCTTGTTGTTGTTGTTACTGCTGTTGTTGTTCTGCACAAGGCCATATGAAACATACAACAGACATAAAATTAAATCTGAAAAGCCCCAAGAAGCATTCGAGCAGCAAAAGATGCATTCTGCATTCAACATTCAACATCTCCCGCTGTGCCCGCAAAATCATTTCGATATTCGACTCTATAGAGAGACAATGCAATTTGGTAAACGCTCGTCGCTCAAAAAATACAAAAAACACAAAGAAAAAGAAATGAGAAATGAGAAAATGTAAATATATATATATATATATATATATATGTGCCGCAGGAAAATTATTGAGCATTTAACACCGACAATCGACAGATCGAGAACTCAAAAATTCGAAATATCACTCGCAACGCCATGTTGCTTGCAACTGGGAATTGTGGGGAGGCTCTGGGCTGTGAGGGGGATGGGGCCAAAGGCAAACACTTTGCACTCAACACCCATTTAGCTAGCTAGCTGATGATAATGATGATGATGATGACGACGATCATCATTATGATGATGATACCGATAATGATGATCATGTTGGGGCCGCCAACCGAATTGTTTACAACAAAACTAAAAAAATGTTGCGATCGATTGCAGCGCAAGCGGTGGCAAAGGAAAAGTGCGCAAGTGTGTGCGAGTTTGTGTGTGTGTGTGTGTGTGTGTGTGTGTGTGTGTGTGTAACCGCAAACGCAATGCCACTGCAACAGCAACAGCAACACAACTGTAAACTATTTACAGCGTGGCAGGCTCGTTGATTGTTTTTGCTGCAGATTGTTGCTGTTGTTGTTGTTGCTGTTGTTGCTGTTGTTGCATTTGCTGCGCTTTTATACAATAAAATTTATTTGATTTCTTTACGCTGCTTTCATGCCTCAGTATTTTTCTTCAATTTTCCTGCACTTTTCAAACGTGATCATTGTTGTTGCTGTTGTTGTTGTTGCCGTTTCTTGTTGCCTGCGTGAAAAGCGGGAAAATGAAAATGCGGCGTCGACGCCAGCGCCCATAGCGGCAGCGACGGCGCGACGGTCGCTTCGTTTCGCTTTTATAAAAATAAATTGTTCGCAGACGTAATGATGCGAAAGCAATTGAGAATTCTATATATGCATTTGTCTATATGCCCATGAGTGTGTGTGCGGTGTGTGTGCGTGTGTGTGTGTGCGCGGTGTGTGTGTGTGTATTTGTTTGTTGTTTGTCGGAATGCGTAGAATTTCAATTGACTGTGGCAAAGCATAGAGAGATGTCTCTATCTCTCTCTCTCTGTCTATCTATCTATCTATCTCTAGATAGTTGCGCAATGGAGGCCAAATAGAGACGATTGGAAGAACCTAAAGACCCCAATGAGGTTGTTGCAGTTGCTGTGTATTGTGTGTTGTGTGTTTGTGTGTTGTCGTTGTCTAACGGCGAGTTAGCAACCCATCCTAGTCACAATCTTAGTTAGACGATCACAGCTGATCCTCAGTTTGGCCCCGTCTCTTATCAGAGCATTAAACTAGTAATCGATGGATGTTTTGACAAGCCACTGACAGTACAGCACACACTGTCCAACCATCGTAACAGTGTTGGTAAGCGCGTGTGGTGATCGCACAATGTACATAGATCAACACGACTCAACGGGCGGTGACGCCTCGTTGTTGACTGCTCGTTTCGGGTTTTACGTTTTTGCCTTTTGTCTGACTAAAGCCACGCCCACATTTCGTTTGTAAAAAGGGAAATCCACAAAAAAAAGGAACGAGAGAAAAAAGGAAAGAACAAAAGTTAATTGTTAGAGCTAACCCCCCTCCTGACAGGATGCCAGCGTGCGCCTGCGTGAATCTCGATTCTGATTTCGTAACTCGGGTGGTACAGTCTGTGCGAGTTAATCCGATTTGTTGTGCCCCTCACCGAGTGCAGGGTGTACACACATATAGGATATATAGGGGTGGGTTATGCGCCGCTGTGATTGATTGCCTGAATATTTGTGGACCAGGGGTTGGTTCTGTTCTTCCTGTTTCAGTTTGCGACGTGACTCAGTTGCCTATTGAGGTGAAAATTTGATTAAGCAGCTCACAACAACAACAACAACAACAAGAGCAACAGCAACAGCCACAACAGGCAACAACAAAAAGTGAGAGGGGCAACATTTTAATTATTGCAATTACAAATTGCATTGCAAAAATTGCAAAAATCACGCATTTTATTGATTTTTAATTGCAGCTCGTTGCATACCAGTAGCTACAGCAGGCTCAATCAAGTTGGCTGAAAGCAGAGCCTGGCCAAGAGTCCGCGACATGCGCATTTGTGCCTTTAATTATGTTGTTGATTGTGACCGTCTGTCGCCGCCTGTCTGCGTTCAACTGTCCAACTGTCCAACCGTCCAACCGTCCGTCTGTCCATTTGTCCATCTGTTGGACAGTCTGTCTGGCCATTTAGGTGCGAACAACTGTTGGCCAACTTGTAGGGAGCAGTCACAGTGGCCCACACCAGTTAGTCAAGTTGAGTTGTCATAATTTCTGTCGTTCAACAGCAGCAACAACAACAACAGCACCTGCTCAAGTGCTGCGGCATTGTCGCGGCCTGGCCAAGTCAGAGCGCGCCAAATGCCGCAAATAACTCAGTTAATATAATTAAGTTTTGCACGAAATGTGCAGCACAAATATGTGAAAAATGCCACGCAATCAGCGTCAAGCTAAAAACAACAAAAAAAAAATTAAACATACACGCCCCAAACAAAGTCACAATCAAAGCTCCAACTTCGACTCGAGCAAGCGGAGACCAAAAACTTAAACTTTTGTTTATGAACTTGTCCAAGCGACAACACGTGTAAGTGGCTTAGGCACCTCATGCACACACACACACACACACACTCGCACACACACATTTCGCGCCACATATCGTTGAAATGCCACAACGCATGTAAATTACGTAATGCCCATTACATGTGGCAACTAACTGAATTTATTAACTTGCCAATTGTGTGTGTGTGTGGCAAAAAAGTGCGAGCGAAGAAGTCCAAGAAAATATCCATGCCGCAACATTGAGAATTTGTGGCACTTGATTTCTTACGCCTTGCATTTTGTGATTAATGTTACGTCATTTTGATACGTCAAATGTAAAGTGCGATCTGTCAGCTGTTTCACCTAAATTACATTTGGTAAACTATTTTCTAATTGTTACGTCTCTTAATGAGCTTACGTCAAACGTTACGTTTTTCTTTATACTGTAATCTATAATTTGTTTAGTAGGCTTACTCATTATATAGTATAATTCTATGTCATTCAAGCCACAAGCAAGTGTTACGTCACTTAATGAGCTTACGTCGAACGTTACGTTTTTCCTTATACTGTAATCTATAATTTGTTTAGTAGATTTACTCATTATATAGTATAATTCTATATCATTCAAGCCACAAGCAAGTGTTACGTCACTTAATGAGCTTACGTCGAACGTTACGTTTTTCCTTATACTGTAATCTATAATTTGTTGAGTAGATTTACTCATTATATAGTATAATTCTATGTCATTCAAGCCACAAGCAAGTGTTACGTCACTTAATGAGCTTACGTCAAACGTTACGTTTTTCTTTATACTGTTATCTATCACCCTTTGTCATTAAAGCGACAATCAGTGTTTACGGCAACTGTTTACGTTTAACGTAAGGTCAGCATTACGTGCCCAAGGTCAGAGATTCACTTGAATGATCAATAGTTTTCATTAAACTAATCAATTGTCAGTCATTACAATCATTGTAAATAAATGCATAATCAATTGGTTAACAGCAAATATTACCTTTTGCATGTATGTGTAATATGCAACGTCTATTCAATGCAACTGACGCCTAATTTGATTATACTATTTCATAATTGGCTTACGCTGTTGCTGCATTTAGCGCCTGGTCAAATAAACAACTGCCCCCCACTCTGCAACCCCCCCTCCTGATTCCATTGCAATGAGCCTTGCAGTAAAATTGAAAAAATCAAATTTCATACATCCCCCTCTACTGCCACGCCCACTTTGGGCATTTGCATACAAATCACGGTGATGCCGCGCTGCCGCCATTTGCAACCCTTCAACTGCGCTGTGGACACCACAGACAACGTAAACAAAAAACGTAGAAGAGAAGAAAATGGAAAATACAAAATGTTATTTTGATGTTGTCTCGATGGGTCTTCAATGGGTGCTACTGATTCGCAATTCACACTCACACTCACACTCGCATTCACATTCACACTCATCTCTGACTGTGGCTGTAACCGTTGGAAACCCGCAAAATGCGTGTTTTAAATCCAATTTAGACATTATCTAATTTAGGGCATCTCACCGGTCTGACTGCCTGACTGTCTGACTGCCTGACTGTCTGACTCTCTGACAGTCCGTCGGTCTGAGTTTCGATGCCTTTTTATGCAAATCTATGGAAATTTCATTACGAGCATGATGCACCCCTTTTTTTAGCTTCTGCTTCAGCTAAGTATTTTTGGCTAAATGCTGTTAACGGTAAACGCCAAAAGACGTAATAAACTCATTTAAACGTCGCTACCGTTGATGCTGACTTGACTTGGTTAGGGTAATGAAATTTTTCCGGGTAGCATCTTGCCCAGACCCCAACGATGCAAATATGCAAATGGCCCAGCCCAGTGGGACCTTCCGAATGGACGAATGAATCTCAATCTCTGTGGCAATAATCAAATTTTCTAATTTTTATGACTCTCTCTGGGCCCGAGTGTAATGGCCAAAATGAGAGTGCGACTCACTGGCAACTCTAATTGATTTTTGCACTGGCCGTCGTGATTTCTCGACTGATTTATGAGTTCTGAAATGGAGTACATGTAAATGGAAATGAAAACACTCTGCCGAGAACTGAGAACTGAGCAATGAGAACTGAGAACTGAGAGCAACAATGCGGTCTCCGTTTTTTTTTTCTTTTTTCAACTTAAATGCCAAGTCATCGCGATGACGATGGCGACGCGTCGTCTTCTAGTCTACTGCGCCTGGTCCGCAATGATGAGACACTTTTGGGTTTAGCTTTGGGCCACTGATGCGGCGCGGGCCAGGCTTTTAGAGAGGAGGGGCCGCCCCCTTTTTTAAAGGCCTTTTAAGACAATATACGCGGCGTGCTGAAGTTCGCGGCAAGCATGACGCAGCATGATTCGCAGTTGGATTCCGGGCGTTGTTTAACTGAAGTGTATTTTCGGCTTTTATAGAGAGAGATAGAGAGAGAGAGAGAGAGAGAGAGAGAGAGAGAGAGTCGGGGATCTAAAGAGACCATAACAATAACAAAATATGCGTGGCTGCGAATCTTTTGATCTACTTTCGAGCCGCGGCATTTATCAGTGCATTATATCAATATATAGTGTATATAGAAAAGTATATAGTATATGAATTACAGAATGAATTGGCAGTTTCGGCACTTGGTCTGGAGACAAGCTGAAATCCTTGTAATGCCTTGTCTATGGCCATGTATCCGCCGGGGCCAGCTAATTTCAAATGTCAGCTTATCTGGCTAACAAGATGAGCGCAAGGCGATAAGCGAACATGAACGGGAACGTGAACGTGAACGTGAACGTGAACGGCAACGGGAACGGGAAAGGGAACGAGAACGCCAACTGTCCAACACCTTGGGGTTTCGTTGGCCTTATCGTGTGCAAAGATTGAGATTTTGGCACGCTAGTCAGACTGACATTGCATATGTCATGAGGCAGTCTCAAATGAAAATGAAATAAAAAAAAAGAGAGGGAAAAATAAAACACATACTTGTTTCAGGAATGCAAATCTATAAAATCTCTTGGCCCAAACGAAATGAAAATGTCTGCAGCGGGCGCTGACAACGCTGACAACGAAACGTCCACGTAATTTGCAAATGAGCTAAGTTCCTAAACTGAGTTCCAAGTCAGGCGAACAGGGACACTTGGGGCTGATCCCTGGCCACGATGTTGCTAATCTCCATGCCATGGCGCTGTCGTTTCTATCAGCCAGCGGAATCTATTTGACACTGTCAGACGGACAGACGGTCAGACGTAGAGACGGTCAGTCGGACGGACAGCCTGCCTGTTGGCTTGTCTCCTGTTTTGTATGTAGTTTGATTTTTGTCTTTGGCACGCCATGTAACAAGAATTGAGAAACTGTTGCCGGGTCTCGTCGGGGCTCTGTTTGGGGTTCGGGTCTAAAGTCTCGGGTTTTGGATCTCGGGACTCGGACATCGGGCATCGGGCATCGGGCATCGGGCATCGGGCATGGGGACTCGGGCGGGTGTGACACTTTACATGAAATTACTTTGCATACACATGCATCAAATTAATTACACGATTAATGTTCTCACATGCAACGAACGGGCTCTGAGACTGGGCATCAGTTTAACCCTCCTGTTTCGCTCTGCTCCTCCCCCTCCCTCCCACTAGCCTATCTCTTTCTTTTCTCCCCTCCCTCTCGCTCTGTCAGCTTATGCAAATCTATTTCGCGCGATCATTGCAGCATTTGCATGTTGCTATCTTGATATCTTTTGCCGGCAAGAAAATGATTCCATTGCCTTTCGTGCGTCGTCGCTCCCCCCCTTTGGCTACCCCGTCGTCCATTTGCCAGCTTTCTTCATTGGGTCTGGACTTGGAAAGAATGTGTGTTGGAATTGTGTGAAACATGCCATTTGAATAATTATCTTATTTGCATTGCAGCCGCAACAAACAACTGCAGTCAGTTGGAAATTAAAAAGTGCAAAGTCCACTCTCTATCTCAAGTCGCTCTCTCTCTCTCTCTCTCTCTCTCTCTCTCTGTCTGTTATACACATGTTAATCTCTTTTGGCTGGGCTTTGCGAAAAGTTCAAATTGATAGCTGAGATTTGCAACGCAGATAAATCCCTCTGACACTGTGTGTGAACATTGCCCAATGCAAATCGCGTGCAGCGCCAACGCGGTGCTCCACTTCCGTCTATGCAACATCCAACATTCAACATTCAAGGCTCTGTCTCTTTGGTTTTTATTTTTGGGTCTGCCTCTGGCTGATGGCACTGCTGCAGCTACTTTTCCACTGTTTGTGTAACATAATAACAAAGTCAAACAAATGATAAGTTGATAGAGCCACAATTGTGCGCTCAGCTTTGGCCTGGCCTGCGTCTCGGGTCTCGAGTCTCGAGTCTCGGGTCTGCTTTACTTTACTTTGCTTTGCTTATCTATTTAATATTTCTTTGTTCATTCTTTGCTTCTATTTGGCTTTTTGTTGTATTTTAGGTAGCTTCTGAATTTTTATTATCAAAATACTAATTTCTTTGTTTACATAAGATTTCCAAAAAGGTAATACTCGTACTCGTGCTCGAACTCGCACTCGCACTCGCACTCAACGTCGATGTCGACGTCGACACAACAGCAGTTAACTACGGTACCTGCTTCAATTTGTTATCAACTTATAAATATTTAATCACAGACTTGTTCTTGGGCGTGCTTTTTGCCTGACTCTGCGATAGCACCTCACAAGATTTGCTGTGCCACGGAGTGAGACAGAGATGCAGATAGAGATAGAGATAGCGATAGGAGCAGCGAGACAGAGAGTGTGAGCACGTTGCACATTAGACAACGTTGCGTATGAGTAATGAGGCTCCATCTGATCTTCCTTTGTATCTGACACACACACACACACACACACACAAGCAGTTGGAGTCGCACAATTATGTCAAGTGCTTCTACATGAAATTAACATGTTACCACTCGAGTGCTTCCTCTATGGTCAGTTCGCGTATCGCCTATCTCTCTGCGTATACCCTGCAATGCCCCATTACCGATAGCAAAGCTGCCCAAAATTTCCCCCTGCTGATTATTTCGTGTTGCTTTTAACTGCAAATGTAAACATTTATGTTCTTTCTTTTTTGTTGACCAATATTTAATAAGTGCTCGTTGAGTTGATATCACGGCATGACTATTTTTGGCAGTTGGCCTAAGAAGAAGCCGTAAAAATCAGGCAGTACGTGAATGATAATCAATTGATAACACTTAAGTATAGCATGATTTTAAAGTAAAATGATACAAATGAAATGGTAATAAATTAACATTAATTGAGAATCATTACATTCTCATTATTATATGATAATGCAACAAATTGTAAACTCATTTACTTGATTCATTAAATACTTGTTTTAAATATTGCAATACTTGGAATTGCGGCAACTGTAACGTATAATCAAAATGAGCCTTTCTTTTAATTAGTTTTGCAATTAAATTATTAATTTCGAATTCTACAATTAAATGCAATTTTATAGAAATATTTACTTTGCTTTAATTTGTAAATTAAATTGTTTTATAGTTTAATTGCACTCAAGTTCTAGACAAAGTTGAAGAAAACAATTTAAGCAACACAAGCTGCCACTCATGTCGCTGTCTAACTGAGTGAGAGTGTGTGTTATATAATTGTGTGTAATTAACTTGCAATTTGATTGAAATTATACCCTGCACTGGCTGGCAGATATGTGTGTATGTCTATAGATACATTTGTATCTATGTTTGCAGAACCGAAGCAATTTGCGTGTCGTAGCTGGCTTGGGCTTGGGCAACCCCAAAAGGCAGCCATATTGGGAATTGTTTCAGCAGCAGCAGAAGCAGCAGCACCCTCTCTCCATCTGTACCCCTCCGCCGATGTCATGCCCCCGCCTGTCTGATTGGTGTTGCAAGGAGCAATGCTCCTACGAAGCCAGCCACTTTAATTAAAAATTCAACCCTCAAACAAAATGGCACATTGCACACATGTGAAGAAGCTCACACACACATGCTCACACACACATGCACATACATAAATGGGGAACAAATTTCATTTCATTCGGCGAACATTTTACAACTTGAACAAATTTGAAAAACAATTAAATGCCATGCGCGCAATTAAATACACAGAAGGTGGCAACAACAACAACAGCAGCAGCAGCAGCAGCAGCAGCAGCAGCAGTGGCAGCAGCAACAACTGCTCAAGTGGCACACTGGCTGGCAGATTGGTGGGCGGCCGAGGAGTGGGGTTAAGTCGTATATACCGTTAATTAAGCAGAAGCAGCTGAAACGCAGCCTGACAATGGGCTGAAGGCAAAGGGATGGGCCTAAGAATGGAGCAAGAATTGGGATTGAGGAAGGGAGTTGGGTTTCTGCTTAAGCTCTGCTCCAGGGCGCTAAACCACAGTAACAACAACAACAACAACAACAACAACAACAAACACGACATAAACAGACAAACAAAAGCTTTTGTGCCCGAGCAATGCCAAACATGAAATCCATCAAAATAAACAGCCGACGGGGTTTATACGGATTGGGCTTGGGATTGGGATTGGGATTTGTAAGAGGGGGGGGGTATTCTCCCCTTGAGGCAACCGCAACAGAAACACACAGAAATAAGCGAAAACTTTGCTGACTGTGCGGCCATGTAAAAAGGATTTAATTATTTGTTCTAAGGATATGGATTCGAGTGTTGTTTGCCTGCTTTGTGGTTCTCAGTCAGTCGGAGAGAGTGTGTGAGTGTTTACACACACACACACACACACACACGCACACAAAACAGAAAAATATGTTTCACGTCCACTTTTGGGCTCAGTAAATACAACTTCATTTGCCATAAGCAAACTGAGAATGATTATTGGGCCTTGTCCTTTGGCTAAGCTGCAGTTTTTAATTGTGAAACGAGGCTGGCCTAATCCCTTGGTAGCCTCGGGCAAACTGCTCTTCACGAAACACAAACCAATCCCAGTCCCAATTCCATACTCAAGCCCATTCCCATTCCCAATCCCAATCCCATTCCCATTGCTCGAGTGTCAAATACACGCGGAAATTGCTGCAGGGCAATTAGAGAGAACTAGAGTCTGGCGTTGCGTTCGTGTTACCGGCAAATGAGAAACAATCATAACAGCACATTTTTGAGATGGCACACGCGCTGCCACGCCCTCTTACGCCCATCACCCAAAACGCTTCCCACGCGCTAACAAAAAGTTCTTTTGCTAACAGAATCAAACGCCTGCCCCGTTTGCCATAATTTGATTGTTGTGTTTGTTTGTGTGGCAGGCAGGCAGGGGTCGGGGTTGAGATGGGGAGGGATGCACTGTCGGGTGGGCTGTGGACTGTGGGCGTTGAGCGTTGGGTGGAGGGGTCTACTAACTGTTGATTGTAGTGATTAACTCGGCGAGGAAGCACTGTGATTGCTAGCTAGTAAATTATATAGGCGAAATCTCTAGCGAAAATTGCATGTTTTGACTCTCTGCATTTTGCTTGGCTGTGGGACGTGGGACGTGGGACATGCCACGCGGCAAGGACCAATTATGCGGCAGCTCAGCCGACTTAGCCAATTCACTTGGAAAGCTGACCAGAAACAGAAGCAGAAGCAGCAACAGCAACAGCAACAGCACAAGTATCGTTCGCCAACTTAATGAAGTGTCCGGGCAATCAAACAAAAACTTTGACCAAAAGCAATTGACCAAGTGCTGCGTGTTGTTTGTTGTTTGTTCGTTGTTGGTTGTTGGTTGTTTGTTGTTTGTGTTCACTTGCGTGCGTGGGTGGGGGGGAGGGCAGGTGGGGAAGCGATTACATTTTATGACACGTTTGGCATCACAATTTTGCGGCTGTTTAATGTTGACCACGTTTAAATTTTTAAACAACAATAACAGTAAGAACAACACGATTGTGTCATGTTTGTACAACATTGCCGAGTTTGAGTTTTCGGTTTCATCAAAAATTTAAAGAGCTGCAAACGCCATTTTGCTTATTGACGCTGCGTTTAGTTGATAAATAAATAATTTGGCTGGCAGCAGGCAGCAGGCGGCATGTGGAATACGGCAGGCAGGCAGGTCCCCAAACCCCACAGCGAACGTGGCAGTCCCCAAACCCCTCAGCGCCAAAAAGGTAAACGAAAATTGTTTCTTGATCATTTTAATGCACCCAAAGGGACGGCAAAGTGAAAAAGTTTTTGGGGGCAACATTACGTGATGTGAAGTGGCATGAAATGAAGACGACTCAACTTGGGTCGGGATCGGGGTCGGGGTCTGGCAGTGTGGCAAGGTGTAGCCATTGGCTCAGTTTGCTTTCATTAATATTGAAAGCGGCAGGAAGAGCAGCGGCACCATTAGCAGCAGCAGGAGCAGCAGCAGCAGCGGCAGCTCACGGGCCTCATCATTTAAATAAAAACCAATATTTGATAATAATTGTCGCAGGACATGCGATGCGATAAGGAAGAGCAACAACAAACGGCGATCAGAATGTGGCAAGTCGTGCCAATGGCAATTCGATAGCTTAATTTCCTGGCCGCTTGCTAATTGAAAATGTAATTAATGCACGCATCGATAAACTGAACAGCCCTACCCCTGACATCCCCTGACATCCTGGCCAGCTTCAGCTCTTGTCCTGTTGGCTTTCAAGGAGCGCGACTGGCATTTAGCACGCCGCTTGCCGCTTGCCGCTTGCCGCTTGCCGCTTGCCGCTTGCCTTATGCCACATGCCGCACATTGCCACACCACATGCCGTTGCGTCTTCTGGGCTATCTTCTGCAACACTCGCCGTGTTCGGGTAACTCGATACAGTTTCAATAGCTTTGCGACACAGAACCTTGCAACTCAGAACTCGCAAGTGTGCGGCAAGTGTGAAAGATTCAAAAAGTTGACCGATTCGAACCCAAAAGGAACCCACAGTCCACAGGCCGACAGACCTATCGAATTTCACTCCACTCAGCTCAGCTCAACTCAACTCGACACGACTTGACCCGTTCATGCCACTCACTCATAAAAGGAGAGTTTCATTTTCGTTGGGAAAATGCAGCCCTTTGTTTCATTTACGTCTCTCTTTTTTTTTAACTTTATTCTGGGTTTTTTTTTATATTTATTTTAATGCAGCTAATTAAATAGTTTCATTTGCTCGCTTTAATGAGCCACAAATTAGGCTGCGGTTGCCCCGTTTCTTTTTATGGCCCATAAACTTGGCCAAAGAAACATAAAACACAAGAAACGACAATTGCTACAATTGCGCCTATGAGAGGCTCGCAGCTTATCGAGTTGTGTCCGCATAGCTTTGAAATTGTTTATGCGCCTATCAAAAGACACCTCGTAGTTCATACTGACACGGAGCAGAGATGGGCACAGAGGGAGCGACAGAGGGAGAGAGAGAGAGAGAGAGAGATATACAGAAAGAGACAGAATATGAGTTTTAAAATGCAGACAACGTGTCTAATTATTAATACTTCTATTGCCCATCGGGGCTGGGTGTGTGTTTTGAAATTGAAAGTAGCATTGAGGCAGGAATCAAAAGTGTGCTTGGACAAATTGGCAGTGATCCAAGAAAGATTCTCACAAACAACAAACAACTACGACGACACTAGGAACTTAATTTGTTGCAGGAAATTCTTAAACCACAACCAAGATCATAAAAGATGTTATACATGAGAGATGCGTAAGACCTTAAGATCTCAATTAAATTGCATAATAAATATGGACGTTATTCATAAATAGTATTGGTGTGCTATTAACTAGAGCGTTCTTACTTGCTGCTCTACTCTCTCTCTCTCTCTCCCTCTCTCTGATTATCATTTCCCAGTTCATTGGACTGACATTGATGCCTCTTCTATGATTTAATATCTTTCTGTCTTCGTGTCGAGCTAGTCAATTAAATTGAATACACACACATATACACACACACACACACACACACACTTGCATGGATTGTCTATAGCAGGGCGCTATTAATATGCGATTTAACAAATATTTAGCGAAAACACATGCGATGCGCTCTGCATTCCAAATGAATCAACAAAATTGTTGTACGCACACTCGAAATTTATTGTATTTGAAAGTCAAGAATTTTTACGAGCTTGGGAAAATAATAATTTTATGGCCAAAAAAAAAATGGCAGGAGTAGGTGAGGGAGGGGCACATATATAGACATATATATATATATATATATAAATATACATATATATTTATATAAATTTATATACTTCATAGTAAGTTTGTTTGTATTTGATATGCACGTGCATGAAATTAATGCCGAAGCGTAATATTTCTGTTGACTTCGTCGAGCGACAACAAATTTTGTCGTTATTAGCAGAATTTAAATTGCTGTTACCGATCAATTTCGAGCAAGACTTCTTGGCTAAAAGCGGCCGTAGAGGGAGTGGGGTGCAGTGGTGTAGAAAATATGGCTATAGCGAGCCTGGACATTGACATTTTTGGTCTGTGCAGGCCGCCAAGCTGAGCGCTTAATATGCCGCCATCGTCGTCGTCGTCGTTGCAAAAGATGACGAGGCTGTTGAGGTTCTCCTCCTAGTTAGAAGACGTCCAGAGTTCCAGGCCGTGGTAGAAGCAAAAGGCAAAGCAAAGCAAAAAGCAAAAGCAAAGGCAATGGCAATGGCAATGGCAAATGGCAAAGCCAAGTCACAGCCAGCTGCTGCATATTAATTTGATAACTTATAGTATATATGTTTATAGATTTTTGCACACGATTGTTGTTGCTGTTGCTGTTGTTGTTGTTGTTGTTGTTGTTGTTGCTGTTGTTGTTGCTGTTTTGTTGATTGTTGTCGTCTAGGCCTAGACCACGATCGCCGGGGCATTTGTTTGCCCATAATATGGCCGGGCTATGGCAGTTTTGACAACTTGACAGTCGTGCAGACCAGACTGGACAGCCCGGACAGAGTCAATGACATCGCCATCGCCATCGCCATTGACTCGATTGGTGATGTCTTGGTCGTCTGAGACTTTATATTGATTGTATGTCCAGTTTTATGTGGCTCATTTTATGGTTTGCGTGTCAATTTAAAGCGACATTTATCAGCAATTTGTAACTAATTCTAACAAACACCTAACGCATGTTTGCCAACTTGATCTACTAGTATATACATACACATCTACATCTTCATATACAATATTAATGCATGACTATTATAGCATAAGTAACTCAACTAATTACCTGTATTAATGAGAATACCCTCTTTCTCTTTCTCTCTCCTTCTCTTTCTTTTCCTGCAGCGGCCGCCCAGCTCATCGTTGTCCTACGGGGGCGCTATGAACGATGATGCGCGTTCGCCGGGCGCTGGTAGTACTCCCGGTCCATTATCACAGCAGCCCCCTGTCTTAGATACATCAGACCCTGGTAAGTTAATTACTTTCAATTCACATAACATAATCAATGAAAGAAAGTATATAAATCTGTTCTAATATTAAATGCGATGAAATGCAACTAAGTTTTAAGAAACTTTCTAGTATCAGCTTCAATTTGAAATTCTAGAAAACCTAAGCTTAGCTGGGCTTTAAGTAAAAACTTAAATAATTAAATTACATTACACGATTCATACTTAAAAAGACTAAGAAGTACTAGAAAATATTGGAGTAATATATAAGAATAATCTGTTGAATTATCTTATATCATAACTTGATATTTTGTGTATGTTTTAATATTTTCAATTCAATACAGTTCTGTCTAAAAATAGTTCATATGATAATTCAAAGATTTTTATTAGAATATTTCCACTTTATATAAACAAAGTAAATTCTAGAATAGTTAGCAATATAATGTAATATTTATTCTGATCTAAAAGTAAATTCAGAGTATTCAGAAAATAGGTCTTCATTGCGAATAAGTATTGCTTACGAATTATATTTTTAAATAAGTTGTGTATGATCATGGTATGCGCTTTAGTGGAAAGATTGTAAGCTCTTCACACCTCTGGCGATTTGTCGCTTTGTCGCTCTTTGATTATGTTGTTTGCTTCAGCTTGAAGTGCTGCTGTGCGGCAGTTTGAAGCTAAAGTCATGAGCAGACAACTACTTGAATAAACAGTAACGCGGCTTAAAGTTTAAGCACACACACACACACACACACAACCACACACTCATATGTCTGCCATACATGGTAATAGGAAGTGCGAGTCAGAGAGATACTTAGGGACAGCCCTAAGCTCGACTCGTAGACTGCCTGTCTTTTGCATGTTGCAGAGCTGTTTGCGATTGCGCGACTCTTCACTCCAACGCCAACTTCAAAATGTTGTTGTGTGGCAGCCAAAGGTTTTTTTTCTGTATTTTTTGTAAATATATATTTTTTTTTTAATATTTTGAGTGCGTGCAACAACAACAATAACTTCGCACTTGGCGCTTCTTTTTGAAGATTTTTATGCTCATAGCCGATGCTCAATGCTCGATGCTTGCAGCTAGCGACTCGATGCTCGTTGCTCGATGGTTGCCAGAGTCACTGGGGCTCTACGTTGAATTATTTATGGTGATAGGCAAAATATTTTTATGTGTTTTTTCTGTGTGTTTCTGTATGTTTCTGTGTTGCCGGCAAGAAAACAAAAGCGCTCAGCGCAAACACCACTCGAAAAAGACACTCTCAGGCCACTCGTCGCATCGTCTGCTGCTTTGGGCTGCCTCGAGTGGGGACCATGGTGATAATGCAGTTTCAGTTTTTCGAGGAAGGCGCAACTTTTCGGCCATACTCGTACTCCACACTCCATAGACCAAATGACGCGCTCTCAAGCCTTGCGATGGCTTTCATAAGGGGCTAAAGGAGGAGGGCACAACTGGGCGGTGTAATGCTGGGACGGTGGGGCAGCAAAGGTGGTGCACACGCCAAGCCAATCCACTGGACTGACGTCAAATGTTGTTGCTAAAAAAATATATATACATAAAACTTTAAAGTGCGCCGACAACAACAAGAACAACAACAACAGCAGTTCTAGCCGAGTTTGTAGCGTGTTTTATGAGCTGTTTTCTTATTTTTTTGCGCCATTTTGATTGATTTATCTACACGTCGAGTTACTTTGTATACAAATTAAATTTTGGCATAGTCGTAAGTAGTTGAAGCTGCACTTTCAAGTGAGAGTGTGTATGGGTGTGTGTTTCAATGAAAATTATCTACAGTTGAATAACTTTTTGTGGGCAACGAGCAAATTTTAATGTTAATTTCATTTTCGCCATGGCGATAAGAAAATTTCGCTGCTTTCGATGAGTTCACTTCGTTTCCCTCAGCTGGGCAAATTTGCGACGCGTATTTCGGGCGTAGCAAATAGATATTTTCCACATTTTAAGTAGACATGCAGACAGACAGACAGACAGAGAGACAAGCAGACAAAGAGACTGTGAAGAAGGCAGTCAGGAATGTGGTTACCAAAGAAATTCGGTGCTGCTGCAGAAAATTCCATTGCACACAAAGCCAAAGACGGGATGGAAGAGGGGCAAGAGAAGTGGTAGGTAGTGGGTAGAGGGACATCATCAGGAACAGGAGGCAGGAGGCAGGGAGAGTGTTAGGGGTTGGGGCTAGGGTAGCAACTGCTGCCGAGGGTTGCCGTAATTTTATGCACGAATTCGTAAAATGTTATTCAAATGGAAAATGTGATTTTTATCAATTTTGACAGGAATTTTTCGCAGAAAGCATAAAGAAAACGTAGCGCAAGTAAAAGCGGCACAAGGATGTGTCCTCTCCACTGCCAAGACTCTTAACTTTGAGTTGTGTGTGTACACGAATCGTTCTAAATTATGAGGTCGAGCAATTGCCAGGAGACAGTCATGTAATGACGGAGGGCGACAGTAACTTAAAGCGTACATATTTGTTCATTCAAGCCAAACTTTACTTTCAGTGAATGCAAAAGATTTACTTTACAAAAAATAATGAAAGAAATCAGGGCAAGTGAACAGTTAATTTCATTTATATCAAGTTACTAATGATCGCTTCTAGAGTTCCCACAGTAATAAACTCAGAGGGATCCCTTATTGAAACTGAATTTGTAGAAATTTTCTTGATGATAGACGAGTATCATTTGTATAGAGATGCGGCTTGAGCTTGTGGCAAGATTCTCTATGAAGACCGACTGTTTTATAGAAGTATTTGACTCTAGGAATTGCTCGCTGATCTGACAGATCAGAGTGTTACTGAGGATCATATAGTATATAGATTTTTATTGATTATATAATCCCAATCACAAGTATATCTCAACTGGCCTGCTGTCTCTGCTTAGTTCCAGCTCGGTTCACTTAATTGCGGACCTCAGCACGATCGAAATTGTTAGGGGCGTTAACGCGACGACTTTTTGGCTAGATAGATTTCCATAAATAAATAATCCCAGCAATTAGTTGATGGAAAGCCACAAGTCAGTCGTCGAGCCAGGTCTCGCAGACAGTTTTGAGTTTCGTGTCAGACTCGAATTGAGTTTGGAGTTAAGACTCCGGGCCCTATAATTATGGGGCACCCTCATCAACGTCGCGCTTACAAGCGATGCATTCAATTAAAAAATATTTGTATGGCTTTGGATTGTGACCTGCCCAAATAAAAAATTAAAAAAATAAATAAAAATGCTTATGACGAAATGGAAATGGGAAAAGAAAGGAAAATGACGATGATGACGGGTTTTTCTCAAACTCTCCATCTAGTATATCGCTCGGTTGGCGCAACAGTTAATGCGCAATTAAAGAGGTAAACCAGGCGATAAGTGTCAGCAAATGTCAGGCTATGAAAATATGTTAAGGTCCGTGTGTGTGTGTATGTGTTTATTTACATTTAAGAGCTCGACTCGACTCGTCAAGTGTCGCTTAAATGCAAATCAAAATCAAAACGAGATCAATTTGATTGCCTTAGCTGCGAAAATGAAAATAAACAAGAGCAGCGGGCGACCAACTCTCAATGCTCTCAACCCTCCTCAGTTCGACAGTTCTCAACCCTCAACCCTTCGGCTGGCAGACCAACCCCCACCTCCTCTCCTGGTTTGACATTGATTGAAAATGCTGCGTGACGTAAATTAACTTTCATGGCGTGGGGCAGCCTCAGAAGTGCGTGTTATCCTTTCCGCAACGTAGTCCGTTCTTAGTGCTCGACGCTCGGCGCTCGGCGCTCGGCGCTCGGCGCTCGTCAAGCCGCAAGACCCACACAATTGCCAATTGTTACAGTTTTAAAGTTGCAAGGGGTGTGCTGTGTGTGTTTATGTGTCTAAGTGTATGTGGCAGCTTGTTGTTGTCAATGCGGCGTTAATGCCACCCGTCCACAGTCACATCCCTATCCCCATTCACATTCACATTCCCATTCCCATTCCCATTCAATTGACATGACCTGAAGTGCACTTTTCGTTTTTGCTACTAAGGCGATTATCTTTGTTGCTGTTGCTGTTGCTGTTGCTGTTGCTGCTGCTGCTGTTGTTGTTGCCCAATTTTTGCTTATTTACATTGACGAAATGTGTTACGGCTGCAATAACAACAACAACAGGAGGAACAACAGCAATAACAATGACAATAACAGGAAGCTCTGGCCTTAGCCGTCGGCTGTTTGTTATCTTACCACGCACAATTAGACAATTTTCCTGGGCCTGGCCAACAAATTTCTCATGAGAGCCTGAGAGTTTTCGCTCCCTCCCCTCCCGCTTCTCCACCTCACTCGCTCTATTTATTTTTTCTTTGCAATGGGAAAGCATTTTTCGTTGTATTTTTCTTGGTTTGCTTTTAATAGAATTACATTTGCTTCGTTTGACATCAGGGTGTGGGGTGGGAAGGAGGAGGCAAGGTTAGAAGCTTTGATTTAACAGTGACGGAAGACAATGTTAGTTTTCTATGCAAATCTACAAACTTGGCATAAGGAAACTCATTAGTTCAGGCTTAAGGCGGGGCCTAGATAAAAAGCGCAATCAATAGTTGAAGTTAGAACTCAATTTGCATAACAATCGAAGCTCTATTCATAGTAAATAGTATTCATAGTCGTATTCATATACTCAAGTTGCAGTAATTTAATAAATTCATTATAACAATTTTCTTGTTACGTTGGGAATTCCCCTCGCTTCAACTTTGTCACTCCCTGAACCCAAATATCCATTCACACCTAGGCATCAGTCAATCTAATGATCCAAGCATCTGCCTTTCCCACAACTTTTTAACTCTTTTGTCAAAATGCTGACACAATTTCCGCCACCAACGTGGCACAACAACAGCAACAGCAACAACAACAACAACAACGACAACGATAAAAAAAATTAAAATTTTACGCATTAAACAACTTTTGAATAGAAACTCTTGCGCGGCTGCCAAAAATTACCCATATCTGTTGTATGTATCTACACCCCGAACTCAATCCCAATCCGAAACCAAATTCGAGGCCGAGCAAAAAATTTATACACATAAAAACCAATCCCAAAAGGGGCACCAGCTGCTCTCTTGCTTCTCTCTCTCTCTCTCTCACTATCGCTTTCTCTACCTCACTCTCTCTTTGTTCACAATCATAGAAATTGAAACAGAAATTCGATGTTGCCTGTGCCCTTCCATAATGATCACCCTAGCCCAACCCGTCGCTCTGTCTCCGTCTCCTTGTCGCCCCTTTGCCAAAGAGCTTATGTAACATTACGTCAAATTGCACAAAAGGCAATACATCTTCATCCCCTAACACTGCGTAGACACACACACACACACACACTTCTTATTTTACAATGAAAATTTACGAACTGACTGTTGCATATTTGGTTGCTGCTCTCACTGCCACATTATCATATTTCTAGGACCGACACACCAATGAATAGAATGCGCATCGAATTTCTTAGACCCGGGATTGGGCCAGGTTTTTCGCTTTGGCTTTTTGGTGGGGGGTTTCCCTGTACAGGGTGCCGGGTTGCGCGTTTGCCACATCAAACTCAACGAGCACATCAACAAAATCATCAACACCAGCAGTTGAGGAAGCAACAACAGGGCGGCAAATGCCGCTTTCGACTTGGACTTTGTCAATGCCACTGCCAGAGGTCGCAGCGCAGTTGACAAACAAGCAACACCAACAGCAACAACAACAATGGCGGTTTGTTGGCTCGGAGGGTTGCGGCCGCGTGCAGACAAAATGCAAACTTCCTTTTGCTACGTTTTGAGGCATGAAATTTTCATATACAATTTGGCTTTTTTTTTTATATCTTTTGTATTTGTGGCATGGGCTGTGCCATTGGCAGTGGCAAGGACAGGGGAAGGGACAGAGGCGCCGAAAAGAAGCCACGACTCGATTTACATGGGTTGGTCTCATGACTTTGACTTGAATTTGTCTAGCTTGAAACTTATCGTTATAATATAGTTATGATCTCTTCTCTGCACTCTCCCTCTTCGTCTCTCCCTTCCTCTCTCTCTCTCTCACTCTCGCTCACTCTCTGACCCTCCCGCTGTCAGTATCTGATGTCAGTAGGCTGTGCTTGCTACACTGGCTGCCGCATAAATTAGTCACAGCTGAACTCTATCAGTTTCACACAGTAACCATATGCTGATAACAACTGTCCGTTATATGAATGTGTATATGTATATGTTTGTGTGTAGATTCAACAGACAGTGGCTTTTGCACTTTTTATTTGTTTCTGTTACTCTCTCTCACAAGGCGCCCATTCAACAGTCGTGTCAGTCATAAAAAATCATGTTCTTCTTGACTTTTATTATTCATTATTTTCACATTTATTGAGACCCCAACAAATTTAGCAACTTCAATAAATGTATCACCATTTTGTGAGTACAACAACAACAGCAACAACAACTGTAGACTCTCTTGCCTTTAATAAAGCTATCAAAAAGTGCAGCCTGCTGATGACAGTGGCTTATCAAGTTGCGAGTTGTTGTTGTCAGCCGCGAGTTGTTGTTGCAGCCCGTTTAAAATTGCATTTCTCAACACACAAATCACAAATCACTGCAAAGCATGCAATCTCTCACACAAATCATTCCATTTTTGCCCCGATGCCAACGTCAACGTCAACATCGACGCCAAGTGTCATTAGCGTCACACGTCGCCGACATCGTCGCCGTCGCCGTCGTTGCCATCGTCATCGTTAGCTTCATGTCCGCCGTTCGTTCGTTCGCTTTAAGTGTTTATTAGTATGAAACATTTATCAGCAATTATAATTATATGGCTATATGTGTGTGCATTAAATGGTAGCGAACTTTGCGACCCCAGATAGCGAGTGGACACGCTTTTATGGCCGCGACTGTGCGTCAGTCTCTCTCTCTATCTCTCTCTGTTCACTAAATGCTTTTTTAATGTAAGCCGCAAATGAAGCAACAAATGAATTAGGCTTTAACTGCAACATCTCGAGTGGATACACACACACATACACACAACACACACACTCACACACACACATACCCACACCCATTAGCTAAAACGCTAGAGCAGCTCCGGTTCCGTTAAGAGGGTGGCAAATACAGTTTTTTATGCAAACAGGCAACACCTAAGACATTAGCTTGGGTTCTGACCAGGCTTTGAGCAGGCCACAGCCAGACTGGAGGCAGTCCAAAACCAAACATTCAATGACAAATTATGCGCTTTTGCTGGGCGTAACCACCTGCCAACAGGCCACCCGCCTAACCACCTAACCGCCTAAGCAACCACACCAGTGCACCACACGCACCACCTACATAACTAGCTGACTACCTGACTACCTGACCCGACTCTACCATTAACATTACCATGTAGTTATGCCACCTACAATCATTCCAATTTTCTCTTCTCGACAAAGCGGCAACGGCAAAGGCAACGGGAGCGTGTCGTGGGCGTTTTGCTCGGCTCGTTTCGGGGGCGTGTCGTGTTTTTGGGAAATTTTTTGACATTTTGTAATGGGAGCACAGACAAACGAGGCAAATTATCTTGCGTCAGCAGGAAGAAAATGTGTGGAAAACATTGTTGTAAATACATTTTTTTTCTTCTCTTTGGGGGGAAGCCTAATGATAAACGACATTAGTGAAACTTATAGTTATATTATATTGGTTGGCTAGAGGGGGGTGAGGGTGCATAAGTGCATAATGAGAAATGAAATACCTAAAAAGGAAATGAAGTTGTCGAACTGAGGTAAATGTGTGTGACTAACGAGCATGGCAACGAGGCGTGTGAGGATGAGAATATGTACTGAGTATTTGAACTGTTAAGTCAAGGAGTTGGTTCATCCTACTTATATATTATATTTAATATAAATTCTATAGAAAGACCATTGGCATTCGCTGTGAAAGGCATTAACATTTCGCCTCTATTCTTTTGTCACTCGTTGAAGATCGTTGAACTTGTCTTTGTGCCTCGACAATATCATCTGCAATTGTCCCATGTCCGAAAGAAATGATGACAAGCCACAAGAACGCAAATGCTGGCAGTGTTTTACTTCTTGCTCTTATTTTCCCTTAATTTTCTTTTTATTTACTTTTTTTTTTTTTTTGGTTTTCATACGCATACCCCCACTCCACCCACTGCACACACATGTGTCGGTTGCTAAATTTAAACAACTTTTGCCTTTTGCAATGCTTTCAATGGAAAAATATCTTTTGTAGCGCCAAATGGCGCCGTGGCAAAAGTTTCATTTTGTTTGGCTCTTATATTTTTTTCTGCTTTCTTTTACTGCCTCTTCAAATATTCATTGAGTTTGAGTAAAAGGCCGAAGCAGAGACTGAGTTGCAAGCAGGGGCAGAGGCATCGGTAGAGGCAGATGCAGAGACAGGGGCAGCAGCCCAGGCACGCAGCCATTTCATTAGCAGACAGAGCCAGAGCCCGAGCCCAACATATGGAATTTACTAAGGGCTGTAGGAGCTCCTCTTCACATTTAAATGCGCACATAATTTCTAATTTGTGCCTCTAATTTATGTGCTCCAGCAGCGAGACCCAAACTTAGCACAACAAACTTGCCAATTTAACGGCGCCCAAATAAAAACAACAACAACAACAACAGTAGCAAAAATAGAAGCAAACAGAAAAAAAAAAAAGCGAAGGAAAAAGATGGCAGGGAAAAAGTTTTGCCGCCACTTACATATAAGAAATAAATAAAGCCATTTCTTCTAATATACAAAAAGCCTCGAACGAGAACAAGAAATGAGAAAATTACTTTTTTATAAGTACGACAGGCTGTAGGCTGGGGGAGAAACCATCCACCAAAACCCATCCGAAAACGACAGCATAAGTTCGAGTTCTCCATTGCCACAGTACACCTTGACAAGAAGAAGAGGAAGAAGAAGAAGAAGTAGAAGAAGGAGAGGAAGCAATGGAAGCATTGCCAGTACTCGTACTTGGCCCATATAAAAGGGCCTCATACTTGTGCAGTAGTCGGGGCCAAGTACAACATTGGCAAACATTGCCTAATTTGGAATTGCCTACAAAATGTGCATTAAAATAACTAGAATCTACTGTCCCCCCCCCTCGCTTTCCAACTCTCCGTTTACTAGCCTTGTCACCCCTCGGCAGGGCAAAGTGAAAGCCCCAAAAAGGTGTGTAATAAAAACAAATGTCTGTCGTTTGTTTATATCAGCAAGCGACAACCTCTGTTCCTCTCTTTTCTTTTTTTTTTTTCCTTCAGCTACTTTTTGTTGTTGTCCTATATTTTTGTTGGACTGCGAAGTTGCGTATACGCCTCGTGGGATGTGCGAAATACAAACCCTTTACACACACCTGGTGTGGTCCGAAAGAGCGATAGCGAGGGATATTACGAGGGAGAGGGAGAGAAAGGGAGAGAGCTGCAATGACATGCAATGAAATCAAAAGGCATGCAGCAAAAACAGCCACAAAACAGAAAAAAAAAATCGAACTAAATTTTTACGACATAAACATAAATTTTATGACAGACAAACCTGGTACCCCGTTCGAAGCCAGCTAAGGAAATCAATTTTATGTGCTGGCCAAAATAGCAACAACAATAACAAATAATTTCCATCAAAGCGTTTGCTGCCACACCGTGGAGATTCGAGCAGAGTCCCGGGAAGAACGGGAACACCAAGACCACAAGAAAGCGGGCGTAGAAAAATCTATAAAAAATATGTGAGAACTATTAAAAAGTCGTAAACTGAAACCGAACTGAACATCCCCTCGAACCGGTCAGAGTGAGCGGGGAAAAGGGGGGCGAACACAAAGTGTTTTGCTTTCGGCTTTGCATGTCGTAAAGTCGCCATCAGCAGATAGATGAGACAGAGATAGAGATAGAGATAGAGATAGCGATAGTTTTAGCGCTTCAGATTGAGATAGTTGTGCTTATAGTTATAGTTATTCTTGTAGTTGTTGTTGTAGTTGTAGTAGGTAGGCCCCGATGCGACTTGGCCCCGGAAATTGAGTAACACGCTGAACGTTGCTGGAATATTTCTTGGAGCTGTGTGAATGTGAACATTGACATTAATAATGCTATTAATGGACGCATTACAAGTGTAATAATAATTGTCCTTGATAGATACTGTGTACACACACTCGTACACTCGCACACACGTTATACCGTGTGCTGCAATTAGGCCAAGCGAGTGTCCAAACTGTCCGACTTGGCTCGAACTGCATTTTGGCTTAATGTAAACGCATTTAAACGCAATTACTTTTCACTCTGTATGTGTAGTGTGTGCTATGTGTGTTTTCTTACCAACTGACACGTACCAAAGCAATTTCTGTTGTAGTTGTAGTTGTAATTGTTGTTGTTGTTGTTGTTGTTACTGATGATGATTGCCGCCGTCGCTTGAAGTGTCGTCATAAAGATCCTTTATCAAAACGTTAATGGATTGAGTTATATGTACAGTTCACAAGCACACACTTACTTTTGTTAGTCTTCTCTCTCTCTCTCTGTGTGTGTGTGTGTGTGTGTATGTGAAAATATTTATACGCGTATTGCCTCATTCGAGTGTCCTCTATCCGAATGCTTTGCCTTTGCGTCCTTTAGGCCCTAAACTACATCGCGCTTACATACGTTTAATGTAAAGTTAATGAAATGACTCGGCCCCGTGAGCGTAATTGTTAATAGCGGTATGCAGCTATAGTATATAGCTATTACCGTTTATTAATTATGACGCACCCCAATTTCTGTAAGAGATACAACTACGTTGTGTATTTCTCATGACAAAAACGTGCTGAAAGCCTATATTAATTGCATTTTAATGAAACTAGGAAATTCGTGTCAGATACCGATACGAAAATGAACCCTTTTCCTAGGAAACTTGTGAATATGTTTTAAAGCAGATCAAGCTGCTTGATAAGACAATTGAAATACACACATTTATGCGAAATACGCACATTTATCAAGCGATTGTTAATGGACTTCAAGTCGGTTGAGAGGGCTCAAAAGGAAACCAGTTAAACAGTCTCTTCAATTAGCATATGCCGTCAATTGCACATCCTATTTAATGCAGCTATTGTCGACTCTTTTGCACTTATATTCCTCTCTCTCTCACTCTCTGTCTCTCTCTCTCTCTCTCTCTCTGTTACCCAGATCACAACCACAAATGAAATTAAATATAGGCTGAAACAGAAAAGAAAAAAAATGTAAAGCAACAAAATAGCAAATAAATAAATCCAATGAAATGAATACAACAAAAAAACAAAATCGCTGCGGTTGGCGCATGTTTTTTTGTAATTATTCTATTATCAGTTGCCATGAAAAAATAAAATGAAATGAAATAAATTATGCTTGGGGAGGAAAAGAGACAGAGAGAGAGAGAGAGAGAGCGAGAGCTTATATTGCATATTTGAGTAGATGGAGGCGTTGCATGTGTGAGTCTGTGTGTGTGTATGTGTGTGTGTGTGCAGATAAAAAATTCATTAATTCATATGCAAAATGCAATTAAGCGCAGTGGCAAAACAACAAAAAAATAGTAAATAAAATTAAAAAAAACAACAAAGATGACAATTAAAAAAATTCGTGGCATAAATAAATGGGAAACAGCAAACGCAGCAGCAGTTAAATTAACAAATTGCATGCATATTTTAAATAAATATAAATATTTTAATAAGATTAAACTATAATGCAGCCAAATGTCAAATGCGCCAAACGAACGCATTCCCAACGGTTCGAGCATAAAAAATGCCTTTTCGCTTAATTTATGCGGTTTTCAATTACCCTTTTGATATGAATTAATGACCGCATCGGACGCTTTTTCTATTTATTTGTATTTTTTTTTATTTTAGCCACATAATTTAATTAAACACAGCAAACCAAAGCAAAGACCAATGGGCCACCCAGGCAGCAGGCAGCAAGCGGCAAGCAACGGCCTTTCTACGCGCTTCTCAAACATGCACCACAATCATGGCCCTCTCTATGCGCTTCTCATGCGCTGAATTGCTTTCTTTGCCGCATTTTTATTGCATTTCCAATATGTTCGTTCAGTTGTTGTTATTGTTATTGTTGCTGTTGTTGTTGCTGTTGCTGTTGCATGCTGCACTCAATCATTTAATCCAAATGTTTTGTTTGCAACTACTTTGAGCTATGCGCATTCCAGCAACCGCAACAACAACCACGGCTACAACAACGATGGCAACAACATTCTTTTGGTGCTTGCTGTCTGGCCACCACAATTTCATGCCCGTGTAAACTATTTGTCGACAATTTTGTCTGCTACAAAAGTCCGCGTGCCACAGCCAAAGCAGCCAGCGGACCAAGCAAGCAAGCCCCCAACGAGTTCAAGTCCAAGTCTGAGTCCGAGACTAAGTTGAAGTCCAGCAAAGCGTAAAAGAGCACGCCGGCACGATACATGGCTCAGTCGTTTAGAGCCTGGTCAATTGCCGCTCTAATGACTGCCAACTTGTATCGGGACCGCAGTGCACATCCTTGCCATAAAAATGCACAAAATATGCAAAGTACAACGATTTAAATCAATTCTAAGCACTATCAGCTCGACATCCCGTATCGACATTGTTGTTCAGTGAGGCGCTTATCAAAAGTTTACGCGTGTAAAGTAAGTTTACGTGTAGCACGGCAAAGTGCATTGATAAGCAACCAAAACTTGAGGTTGAGTCTCAGCTCTCAGCTCTCAGTTCTCCGTTCTCGTCTCTTGACTTTCTTTGCTCGCTGCCTGCTGATTAGTCGATCAACGAATGAATCGCGGCCTTTTAAATATATGCAAACAAAGAGGAGAGAATAAAAGAAACGAGGATAAATAAAGTAAAGGGCTACAGCGGTATTAAGAGGCTCTTAAGAGCCAACCTGCGAATTGTGATGCTCGACTCAGGCCTTGGCCTGGCTTGGCCAACTCCATTATAGCTCATTATCGCCCCGAGCTGCGTCTTACATTATGTTGATGAGGTTTCTTTTCGCTGGCCATTCTAATAGAAAAGCCTTTGCTAATTTGTACAGTAAGAGAGAGAGACAGAATGAGCGTGAGAGAGAGAGAGAGAGAGAGATAGAGAGAGGGAGAAGCGTAGAGTTGTGCTGTGCTGTTCATTAAAACGCTGCCACGCCCACAATGGCTTTCATTAATTGTTGACAATGATTACCTGGGGCGATGGCCCCAATGGCACTAAAGCACAAAAGGAACGATGAAAAAATAACATAAGAAAAAAAAAACAGAGCACAATAAAAGGAGAAGAGAGGCAGACGGTGTTGGGGAGTCCAAATGGAAGACGACAACGAAATTGTGTTGTGTTGTGTTGTGTTGGGTTAAGCGAAATGCAATTTCAATTTCCAACGACAGGTGATAAATAAATCGAAACGCAACGAATTGAAATGAATCGGCATCGGTATAGGGATCGGCATCGGCATCGGCATCGGTGGCATTGCCTCAACTTGACTCAAGTCGAGTCAGCTCGTCTCTGGCAATCGATTCGATGCGTTGCGTTGCGTTGCGAATGAAATTGCGCCATATTTGGGCGTTATTTGTGGCTGCCACTGAGTTTTTGGACTGGTACAGTGAGGCGTTGGCAATGAGCGACCGAAGGCATTTAATTGCCACCACGGTGTTTTTGACGTTCAGGCATCAGAAGCATCGAGTCCCCATTGAACGCCTGCTCACCTGCCTGCCTGCATTTTGAAAAGGTGTTTTGTCGCAAGACCTCAACACACAGTCTACCCTCTGCAGTCTACACTCTGCCGTCTTCAGTTTGCCATTCTACAGTCTACTATGTTGCGAGTGCGAATTGGCATTTTATTTTACGCATTTGGCATTTTCGGGGCGCGTTGTTCATTTAGCCGTGTTTAGTGTCTGTCTCTGCTGCGCTTTTTAATTTTCATTGTACGTTTTGCCTTTTTGCAGTGTCAGTGTCAAGTCTCAACTCTCAAGTCTCGATTCACGTTTCACGTTTCGCGATTCCTTGGATCTCAGTTGAGCAACAGGGCAGCAACGAAATGATTTAAGATGTTCGACTGTCACTGCTGACAACATTGACAGTAAAATTATTTCTACGCGCTGCAGCAGGTTAATTATCATTGATTTATTTACAACAAACAAACAACCAAAAGAAATCCAACTTACAGCAAAATAAACCATACGATCCAGCCTAAAGAATGGCATGAGATATTAGTTTATATATTATCGAATTTATATGCATATTTCAACTATTTTCGCAAGTTATTTCATTGGATTTAATACTATTATTTAAGCATATTTTCAAACGTTAAATCGTTTAATGTTCAGCTTTTAAAATCGCACATAAAATTGTTTTGGCCAAGCGAATAGTTTATGGGCGCCAAGTGATTGGCTTAAAATGCCATTTTATGTGCCATAAAATGCTAAAAGTGTTGTGCAAAAAACACAAATACAAGAATTAAAATTAAAATTAAATAATTTATTGAAATGAAAACAAATGGACGGAAAGACAGAAAGGGAGACCAACAAACAGAGAGAGAGACAGAGAGAAAAAAAAATGAAGCATGACAACTATAAATAATTTTAAATAGACACGAAAAAAATTGTAAATCTGTGCGTTAATTTGCATTTTTGTTGCATGATAACAAACAACAAAGAGCACAAAAAATTGCCTGCAGCAAAATTAAAACAAACAAAAAAAGAAAAACACGAGACAATGTTAAAATATTGAATTAAAATTAACATGGGGAAATTGGGAAATGTGGGATGATGGGAGAGGGAGGGGGGACTGTGGTCAACAAAATGGCTTGTCAAAGTGAATTTAAAATAATTATTGTGCATATTGCGGCGTGGCGCGTATTAAATTAAATGCTGCACAATAAACGTATTAATAATAATAATGTATAATAAACCAGCAAAACGACAAAAAAAAAAAAAGAAATCTGAAAACTGAAAAGGTGTGTAAATTGACAGAAGAACAAAGAAAACGCGCTGCCAACTAATGTGCAACAAAGCAAATGCGTTGTATGCCACAACAGTAAGGGAAACTGTAATTAAATGATGCATATTTAATTTTAATTTAAGCTTTATTTCAACCTAATTTTGTTGTCATTATTATTAATTAATTGTTCTTATCAATTTATCTTTTTGCAGATGGTAAGTTCTTATCATCACTCAATCCTTCAGAACTAACATATGATGGTAAGTCACATTCCACATTAAGTCATTTAACACATTATATTGAATACATCGTAGTCGTACTTGCCACAAGTTGCATGTTGCCGCTCTCAGCTGCGTCTCTCTTCCTATATTTCTCTCTTTCTTTCTCTCTCTCTCTCTCTTTCTTTGTGGAGCACACGTTCTGTCAGTTTCGCACATTAATCAACTTACCAACTTGTCCCGTGATCAAACTTTGATCGTCTGTCCATTTATCTGTCTACCTGTCTCTCCGTCTGTCAGTCTGTCACTAATCCTTCTGCTCGCTGTTAGCTGCTGCTCTCTGCTGCTGCTGCTGCTGCCGCTGCTGCCGATCACGTTCCTGCCTGGCCCACGCCCACTTTGCGCGCCGTGGCCGCTTCCTGTTTTGGTCGCAACTCTCAAAATGAGAAATTTCTTTTTAATTTAGACTTAAACAGACTTGGCGGCTGCAGCACGACAACCAACTGAGGCAGCTGATAAAAAATCATTATAAAGTTAAATTTTAATTAAAAACTACAATCGATTATAAAAAGGGCAGACTGTCTGCGGCTCATAAATTGAACACTGGCGGTCTGAGAGCTTTCAACGTGCATGTCACGCCTCCCCCAAACCCTGCGGCCTTACCAGCTCCAGCTCCAGATTCAGCATCGGGCTCCTGCACCAGCTCCTGTTATTGCTCTTTCTTTATGATGATGATGAACTTGTGCCAGTTTTTGATGTGAAAATCGGAGTGCGGGCTGCGCGTTGTGCGCAGTGGCAGTTTGCTGTTTGATAGCCGGCCCAGATTCCAAGCCTTTGACGTGATTATATAAGCTGCGCTTTTCGCTTTCATTAATAAGCAACAACAACAACAACAACAACAACAACAGCAAGCGCTTGCCTGGCACGTGATTTTTGCTTGAAATTTGATTTATGACCATGGTTGTTGTCTCGGCTAAGTCGGCAAACGTTGACCGCCTGCAGTTCATAAAAAACACACATAATGCAGATGTCCATCGTCTTGTTTTGTTTGTTGTTTTCTTTTTTTTTGACGTCACGCGGTGTTAAGTTGAAAAATGGTGTGTAAAATCATAAAAATCGTTAAAATTAGCAATAGTTGTAAAAATTGTACGTCAGTAGCTGGATCCTTTTATGGAGTGCAATGGGCAGTCAGACAATATGGCTAATACGCCCCAACGTTGGCCGTTAGGCGCAATTAATTTGTGTGCCAGCAGCAGCAGGACCTACTAACCCAGTAAACAATTCCAGACAGACAGACAGACAGACACAGAGACAGAGACAAAAACAGTTTTGAGGCCTGGCCAGACAGTGTAAAAAACAACAGTGAGAAGACGATGAAAAACGAAAATGATATATGCCAAAAAGTGTAATTTGTATTATAAAGCTACATTGGCTGGAACTGGAACACTCTTTTGTGTGTTAGTGTGTGTGTGTGTGTATGTGAGTGTGTAACAACAACAACTGCAATAGCCATGGCCATGGCCAGACACAGGCACAGACACACAAACCAACAGCGAGTGCGAGAGAGGGAGAGAGCGAACATTTAAGCACAACTTTAAATAATCGTCTGTCAGAACTGTCAAACAAGCCGGCGAGCGCTAGAATTAATGGCACAGGGGAAGACAAAGAGAGTGAGAGCGAGATAGCAATAGCTAACAGAAATACAGTTGTGCAAGTGTATGTATGTATGTGTGAGCAATTTGTTTGCCCTGCGCAGGCGCAAAGCGTGCATTGAACCTGTGCCTGTGACTATAAACGTATGTGGAGCACACACACACACATACACACTTACAAACACACAGCCACAAGTTGAATTATTGTTTTTGCGCGTATTCGTTATCCATTGAACGGCAGACTGCGCGACCGAGAGAGTGAGAGAACGCGCGCTGCAACGGGACACGGCGACGCAGTCGCAGCGATGTTAAAAACAATGTCTGCCCAGGCGTCGACTGCGCTGCCAATGTCGCTGCGGTGCTTTATCACTTTTGCTACTGCTCCTCTGTCGCAGTTCTCCCCTATCCCACCGACTATTTCACTCTCTTTTGCTCACGCTGTCTGTGTGTGTGTGTGTGTGTGTGTGTATAAACTTTACACAAAATTAATGCGCTGTGCCGCAGCGGGCGAACTTTCAACTGTTGCTGGTGCTGCTGTTGTTGTTATTGCTGTTGTTGTTGCTGTTGCTGCTGCTGCCTCAAGATGAAAAATTATTGCTTTTAATTTATTGCATAAACAAAAGCAGCGTGTATGACTGTATGTGTGTGTGTGTGTGTATGTAACAGCGCTCAAGGTCATGGTTAAAGTGTGCATACACAAACACACACACACACACATACATATATATACTGTCGTGACGTTGACTGCGCTGCTTGGGGCTTTCCCCAGCGTCGCTGCCGCTGTCGCTGTCGCAGCGCTGCCAACTGTCAAAAATGATTTAGTAGTTCAAAGCCGCGTTTTGTTGTTGCCCCTCCGTCGTCGTCATTTTTCGCACTTTTGCGATTGCCGTCCGCTGCCTGTCAGAAGCAACTCCACTAATAACCACACCAACAACAACAACAACAACAACTGCACAGACAGGGGAAGCATTTGACACTTGCAGCGGCCATTTTGACAGCATTCAAAGGTCAAATTGAAAGCAAAAGTGAGACACACTTTCTGACAGATTGCCGTTTAATAAATATGTTCGTCATTCACACAATTTTAGACTGTCCAGTCGTCCATTCATCCGTCCGTCCATCAGTCCATCAGTTCGTCAGTCCATCAGTTCGTCCATCCGTCAGTGAGTTGTCAAGTGCAGTGCAGTTTTTGAAGCATTCGCCGTTTTTATAGTTCATTGCGCCCCCTTTCAATAAAAGCCAACAAGCAATGACAGCAACAACAATAAAATGCCATATCAAAATCAAAAACAGGCTAAATTAACTAGTCATAAAAGGCCAACTGAGAAGACGAGCAGACAGTCATAAAAATAAAGAGATATTTCAACAAAAATATACAGAAAAAACCAAAAACATCAACGCCAAACGGCAACTGTTGATAGATCATTTCAAATATTGTATATATATATACATATGTATATATATCTGTAGGAAATATAAAGACAAGTTGTTGTTGCTGTTGTCAGCTGACAAAATCAAAATCAAAACTCAAGCTGAACACTGAAAAATGAGCGCGACGGCTATAAACTTTGATTTATGATGTTGATAAATGAGAATTTAATAAATTTGCTTATTTGCTCAACGCTTTTTGAGTCTCGATTTCAGACTCGGTTTCAATTCCAGTTTCAGTTTCAGTTTCAGTTTGAGCATTAAGTATTTGCGTTTTGAAACTAAATCGAAACATCAATTAAATGCTGGCAGAGGCCGTAGGTATTCAAAGTTCAGACTGTTTGAATAGTACGATGATTTAATAGACAAATGATGGCGCTTATTTCAGTAGATTAACATGGCTCTTAATGTTGTCTGAATGTCTCGTTTTCTCTCTCTTTCTCTCTCTCTCTTTGTTGTTTAATATTATACATTTGTTAAGCAATTGCCAATTAGTTGGCTAGCTGTCTGATCTATGCTAATTGGATTTTAAAATAATGTAGCTTCAAGAGTAAATCAACATAAAGGCTTTATCGTGTAATTGAAGTCTTATTGATTTTAATATTTAAAATAAATGTGGAATCCTAGGATAGAATGTGTAGGATACTGATTGCAGATAATTGAAATTATCTTAATTCCTTAGCAGTTTGTTACAATTTAATTCCTATATAATTAGTTTCTAAATTTACATTTACAATATTTATACTATTTCAATTCTGTGTAACTTTTTACATTGAATTCTTAATCTGCAAACAGTTTACTATACATCACTTGACATATGTAATATAATTTGGCAGCATCCTTCCAACTCCTTGATCTTCCTTCTAAGCAACTCATCATAATTCCGTAGCATAAGCAAGGGCGCTTAAGCTTAAGCTGTCAGAAAGAACAGAATTGTTTTGGGCCGGGCTAAGTGCCACTCCTACGATTATGTATTACGGCTGAAATACATAAATCCACCACAATATGCGCTTGATATTCACTGAATGCGCCCAAAATTCCAACGATTGTCCTACTGAATTATGCATGCAACAAATTGTATAAAAATGTGTGCAACTTTACGTAGTTACGTGCCGAAAATTTGGAAATCAAGCCGACCCCTCACTCAGAGAGATAGAGCAACATTTGAGGCATACTTGTCAGACGGAAAAGTCCTCATCCTTATCCTTATCCACATTGCCATCCTCATTTCCTCGCATCGTCAGGCCTTGGGCTTGGAATAAGTCAACCCCCCTGAGGACCAGACAAAGTTACTTGGGACTGAGTTGGAACTGGTCTCTGTACCGTTTACAAAGTGATTACTCGTGTTTAAAAATTGATGACTGCTGTTGGACACGTTTTCAATTTGAAAACGGCCAAGAAAATGCCAACTCCCCTCCCCCCACCTATCCCACTTCAGGTATGCATTTAACGAAATTGAAACTTGTTAGAGGCAAACTTCAGGTGAAATTGTCACATAAAATCATTGGATCGACCTTTGGCATGTCGTTAAAAGCGGACAAGCGATACAAGTGGTCCCCCCCTTTGTTTGGTTTATTTGTATTTACAATCCGAAACGATGGAAACTGTGTTGTCATCTGTCGATAGGGCAATTAAATGCTTTGGGGGCATCGTTAAATCATCACTGATGATTGACTCGTGGCTGCTGTCTGTCCTTGAAGATTTACGGCCGTTAAATGCTACACACACTCAGTCCACGAAACTCGCATTTCAGTTGTCACATCATCGATAATCGATAAGCGTTTCAGGCCTTTTATTATTGGCCATAAAAATAGCGCGGCAACTTAATTGCGGACCGGTCTCTGCTGAATAGCTAACTGATGAATTTAAGTAATTTTTAATTTATGCTTTTATATTTCATTGTGAAAATAAAGTTGCAGCTTTTATTTTTGTGGGTGTGGTCAAGGTAAAGACCTGGAAACAGGACCGACTGCGCCTCAACGTATGCAATGCTATTGTGCATGTGTTAAGCACATATAAGGCAACTTTTGTGGCAGTTGCATGTAAAGTTTAGACAGGTTTTTATTAGCCAACAGCTGGCTTAAAGTTTGATTAAACTTCATGCATTGATAGCAAGCTCAAACTCAAACGCAAGCTACAAATTTATAGACACTGCTAGTATTCTATACCCGGCCAACTTTGATATAGCTCGACAGCGAGTATTCAAGCGCCCACAAACTACAATAGCAATGTGAGTAGAGAGACAGAGTGAGAGAGTGTGTTGTTAGAAGGATGATAGTGGTGGTAGCGATGGGGAGGGGGGTGGTCTTAGGTTGTAGGGGGTGTATCCATTTGCCAAAATAGCAAAACTTGCATAAAAACTTTTGCGCAACAACTTGGACTTTTTCATCAAGCAAAACAACAAACTAAAGCGAAATGAAACAAACTTTTAATGCAGCCAGAGAGTCGGAGCCAACCAGTGTCAAGCAGAAGCCAACTCACAAACACACACACATACAACAACGCTCACACACACACACACACACACACTACGTTCCGCGCCCTGGCACAGCTGTCAGTCAGTCCAAAATATTTGCACTCACACACACAGACACAGGGAGATAGAGACACCAATACAGACTTAGCTGGGAAAATAGCAGCCAACATGGCGAACAAAAGTTTCCACGCTGCGGCAAAAAGCGGAAATGCATTCAAAATCTAATATGGCAGCCATGGTCATGAGCAACAGCAACAGCAACAGCAACAGCAAAAGCAATGGCAAGAGCAACAACTGCGACTCTTTTGCTGGAAAAGTAGCAGCTAAACAAAAAGACTAAAGAGTGCCAAAGAAGAAAATGCAATTTTCTGAAAAACCCATTAAATGTTAGCCAGCAAAAAAAATAAAAAAAATAAAAAAAGGAAAGAAAACACAACGAACGATGAGAACTGCAAATAAAGCAAAACCCCAACGCAAAAGCCGAAGCCAAAACCAAACCCAAAGCAGAAGCAGAAGCAGAAGATTGAGCAAGAAGCAGCAGGGTGATAGGCTGCGGGAGGGGAGCTGCAGGCGGAGCTAGTGATAGACTGACTATGTATAGGAAAGTATTTAGGTATATACACAGATATATATATATATATATATATGTATATACATCTATATATATATATATATGTATAAAATGCTGCCACCAAACCATATGATGACTAGTGCATTTTCATGAAGCCATTAAAAGCACTTTAAAATGGCTTGGAGCTCAAGAGACGAGCTTTAAAGCCAAGTCGGCTCACATGCATGTCCCTGCATATCCCTGCACATTCACATGTCATATACAAGGCATAAGGCACAAGGGAACCGAAAAGGCTGCCTCCTGCGCTGATAGAGCCATTTACGCCGTCAGCACATAATGATGACAATGCAGAGGGCTTTTGTGGGTGTAACAGACGGGGGGCAGCAGGCGAGGAGTTGGGATCGGGAAACAGGAAAATAGGAAAGTGGGAAGTGGGAACAGCTGCAATGTCTGCTGACGGATTTCCATGGCATATAACAAACACTGCCTCAGGCCGCGATGCGCGTCTGCCATTGAAAGGCGCAGACGTTGTTGCAGCTGCACGAATATGGATGAATGGAGGCGCCACCCAAGCAGCAGCCACAATCAGAGACACAGACACAGACACAGCCAGAGGCAGAGTCAGAGTCAGAGTCAGAGGCAGAGCAGCAGCTGTTGTTATTTCTATGCCATGTCCTCTGACTGTCTATCTATCTCGACCATGTGTGTGTCTGTGTTTGTATGTGTGTGTGTGTGTGTGTGTGTGTGTGTGTGTGTTTGTGGCAAGGATATATGTCTGACGATGAAATTTAATGGGGTGCTTTGATGCGATTGGTTTTCATATAACGCAGGCGCTTAAAATCATCGAATCATTCAAAAGAAAAGTGAGCTGACTGCTCCACACACACACACACACACACACATACATACATACAGACTGTGGCAGCGACGCAGCTGGAGCAAGCACCAAGAGAGCGCCAAACATTGCCTGGAAGAAGCTAAGGAAAGAAGAAAAAAAAAACACGCAGCTCGTGTATAAGAATTTTTCTGCTGACTGGAAATAAAAGAAATGCAAAAAAGAAAATGGAAAAACAGAAAAAAACGACTATAGAAAAATGGTAGCTGCTGCAGCGAATGTGCTGTGTGCGTGTGTGTGTGTGTGTGTGTGTGTGTAAGGCATTTTCCTTGGCTGCTCGATTCGCTGTCGGTTTTTATATAAAAGGCCACGACGCTGACGCTGACGATGATGACGACAACAGTACTCAGCTCAACTCAACTTTGAGCTAGAGCTGAGCTGAGCTGGAGCTGCACACGAGAAGCACGAGGTGCAGCACGAGGAGAAGCACGAGAAGCCTACGATGTCCGAGTCGTGTCTGGTGAAGTCGGATGCGAAGGAGCTGGAGTTGCTATCCCTGTCGTAGTCGTAGTTGTAGTCGTCGTCGTAGTCCGCAATCCTCGCCAATACGCACACAGCCAGCTGCCACATAGACACACACACACACACACACACACACACACATACTGTTACACACAGTGACTGCGCATGAAAAAAGCTTTTCTTCATTTATATGGTTAGCATTTATACGTTTTTTTTTGTCAATTTCTTGTTGTTGTTTTTCGACATATTTCGTTCAATTTCTGCTTGTGGTTGGGTGTCAAAGTTATGTATGTAAATAGTAGATACATGATACATCTGCAGATACATCTACAGATTCATCTACAGATACATATGCAGATATATCTACAGATACATCGAGATATTTACATATGAATTGTTTTAGTGAACCTTAAGGTTGCTGTTCAATTTAAATTGAATTTTTGATATATAAATCTACGATTTAAGTCATGCTTTGCATTTCAGTTAATTAACTTGGCTTTAATGCGCATACAATCCACAATATGGTTAACAACTTTTGAGTGTCTGGATGTAAATCAACAAGTTTTGCACAAGCGCATAAATTTGCAATGACAGACGACAGCGAGTTGCGTCAAGTGCAGCTTAGTATTTGCAACAATACACATTAACACCAGGGAATGACCCATCCGCCCTCCTCACCACCAATAGGCCAAGAAACCCCTTCAAACAAAAAGGGACGCGACTCAAGGCCCACAAGCTGTCATGACAAATCGCATAGTCGAATTAAGGCTCTGCCTCTGTCTGTGTGTGCGTGTATTTGTGTGTGTGTGCAGCCAAGCAATGTCAAACATTACAAGTACACACACAGTCACACACATACACACACACTTATACGTCAAACGCGCACTTATCGATTATTGTAGCATACTTACTGGCGTCATTTTGTATGACGTCCACAAAGGCATTACTTAAGTTGTTGTTTGGCAGAAAGGGCTAAAATTACTCAGCAAGCAATTTCTGTCGCGTCATGGCCGACAGCAAGTAATTGCAATTTGTTGGCCAGTGTGAAAACTGCCAATCGTCCAACTTTACCACCTTTGCAGTACGAAGTGAAGACGCCTTTTAAAGCTGATCACACGCATTTATGAACTCGGCCAAAACACACAAAAGTCTGGTCAAGAACTCAATTTAATATAATACAACATGCAGCACACACACCCGAACACACACACAGACACACACACCTACAAGTTGCAAAGTTGTAGACGCAATGACAGCGACTATTTAACACGCATCATAGCATGAATTTTATGCGTATGTAAGTCTGCGTGTGTGTGAGTGTGTGTGTGTGTGAGTGAGTGAGAGAGAGGGAACACTTGTGTGCGGTGTCGTCTGTGACTGTAAAAAAGGAAAAACCAGTGTCAAGGTTAACGACCAATGAATTTATTTTGCTTGAATAAATTTTACGATAATGAGGAAATTGTCGTTGTCGTTTTGGGTATTTTTAATGGTCGTAATGCTCTGGTGCTTGTGCTTGTTGTTATTGTTGTTGTAATCGTTCTTGTTGTTGGCCGTTAATGCGCCTGCGTTCCAAATGTGCAAGCGAGATAGCATACATATAAACATAGCTGTGTGTGTGTGAAAGTTTGTTATTTAAAAAAGTCAGACAATTAAAAGGGCTGAGCTATGAGAGGCAAACACATACATTCTCGCATCCCTCCCCAATCCCCCTCACTCATGCAACTATACTTACGTGTAGTATCTGTATCTTTAGCTGCATCTATGTCTGTATCTGTATCTGTATCTGTATCTGTATCCATATCTTCACATTAATGTGGTCCCACGATTTGTTTGTCTGTCGCTTATCAGAAATGCCACAAACGTTTTTCAATTTCCGGCTGGCACAGTTTCCTCTCTGAATCTCTCTGTCTCTCTCTCTCCCTTCACGCCGCTTTTCCGCCGCCACTGAAGCAAAAGTAAAAATTCTGCTTTGATTTTGATTTGCTTTGGTTTCTCGTCTCTTCTATTATTATTATTATCCTGCCAATGTTGAAGCACTTGCATTTGGGGACGCCGTGCGCAACTCCATTTTACGTAACATTAATTCTGTGATTTATTAGGGTCACGTGACCCGTCCGTCGTGACGGACGACTGAGTCACGAGGCGGCCAGACGCCGACAACGTTTCCCACTGACCACAAGGCAGTTAGCAAAGGGAGCGAAAGCAGCAGCAAATAGCTCATCGTCAAGTCTAGCAAATCTTTAAGCAACTCCGATATATAAATCCGCAATTAAAATAGTATTATTTAAAACAGATTTAAACAAGTTCTTAAACTAATTTGCTAATTTATAAATAATGGCAACATTCTCTTAATTTGTCTTGCTTTGGTTCTGGAAGAGTTAGAATTATGGGGGAAATAGTAGATTAGTCGCATTAATAGAAAATTTACAAAATTCAATAATTTCGAGTAAAACAATAAAATTGAAAATATTTCCATTTCGAAGTACAGTTATATACTTTTACGATTTCACAAGCTTTTGTTGCTTTATTAAAATTCCACACTTGCTGAGAATTGTTCAGTCATCAATTACTACACATACATTTTTTAATAAACATTGAAATATATTAAAATGAAATAAAAGAATTTATTATTATAATTTAATTTAATGAAATTAAGTTAACATTTTTAATTGAATTAATTATTAATTATGATACACTGTTCGACAAGAAACCACCTTTAATTTGTTACACTATTTAGTTTAAAAACACAACAGACTCGAGTCCTAAATATGTGCACCTCATAACTTATATATAGAAGTATATATAAATTAATACAAGTATATGGAATTCTTAGCAAGGCAGAGTAGAGAAGAAAACGAGTTTTGTTGTTGCTATTGTCGTTGTTGTGGCTGTTGTTGCTGTTGTTGTTGTCTGTGTTGCCGGTGTTGCCTGTGTAGGTGTCATAAAGTGCATTCACATGAATGCGATAAAGTTTATTGTCAGCTTGCAAGTTGGCTGGCAACAAGAAAAATTAATACCAAAATTGCCTTTTTGCCATTTGCCTCGCAACGTTGTTGTTGTTGTTGTTGATGTTGATGTTGTTGTTGTTGTTGTTGTCCCGGAGATCGCACACGCCTACGCAAACATGTCGCAACTGTCATTTCAGCTTAAGTTGGTCCATTGTACGTTTATATTAGTCGCGAGGGCAACTGCATGCAGATAAAGAGAGGAAGAGAGAGAGAGAGAGAGAGAGAGAGAGAGAGAGAGAGAGAGAGAGAAAGAGAGAGGGGGAGAGAGATGCTCAGACTCACCTCGCTGGTGTTCGCTGTGTGTGTCTTTTGTGTGTGTGTGAGTGTCAGTGTGTGTGTGAGGCAAGAGTTACGAGCTGTGCGTCTGACTTTCAAATTCATTTCAAGTGTAAAGCGATATGTCGTCAGGCAGGCAGAGGATGAGGCTGAGGCTGAGGATAAGACTGAGGCTGTGAATATGGCCAAGATGAACGCTCAGCCAAGGGGACGGGGGGTTGCGGAGGGGAAGTGTCAGCATCAGAATCTTGTCGCGTTGGTGACAAACTTTTGCTTTGCTTAAGTTACAAGTCATGTTTTTGCCTCTTTCCTGTTCATTTCGTGTTGTTTACTTTGTCGCTTTCCGAAATGTTATTGAATTTGCAAAATCGGCTATCGAAATAGCCCACAAATCGCATGAAAACCCGGCCATATGCCAGTTAAAGCTGCCACGCCTACATCGCCTACTCCCAGCATTAAAATATAAATGAAGTTAAGCTTTTGAAATCCATTTTTGGACTTTTGCTTGCATTTTTTTTAATGCATATGCATTAGACACGAACTCTCTCTCTCTCTCTCTGTCTCTATCTGCCTCTTTCTCATTCTCCGTTGTTTCTCCCTTCTCCCACAGTGCTCGTTTAAGCCTGCCATTATTTTCATAACTACGCGCGAAAAGCTTTTTCATTTAAATTTAACAAAAATGTAGCGCACGTCGCGTCGCCATGGAAAATGTTGTAAAAATTGCAACGGGAAAATGCCAGCAACAACAACAGAAACATGCACAACAACAGCAACAGTAACAACAACAACAACAACAATGACAGCGCACAAATAGACAACTGTCGTTTATTTCTTTTTGTTGCTTTTGCATAGTCGTAAAGCAGCTGCAGCAGCGCCACCTTCCGGCCACACACAGCACTCATAGGTGCCCTGAAACAGATGAGAATGCTAGGCATCAGATACCCTGTAATTGCAAAAATATTAAGTCTAATATTTATTTAACTTATTTATTATTATTATAAGAGTAAAATTAATTGATTTAAAAATAAAAATAATAATAATTTAGAATTGTTATTATTATATATGTTTTTATATATTGTACAGTTAAAAATAGGATTGAAATAAGTTTTTGATTTCAAATTCTCAAAGCAATTACTTACTTTGGAACAGATTTCTTTTAATTCCCAGAAATATAAACAATTAAATGCTCAGCATTATTTTGCATATAAAACAATTGTGCAATTCACTCTTGCTACAATTGTGCATGCCCGTTAACTGTCCGGTTACAGGGTATGCAAGTGAAATAAAAAAAAAACTTAATAAAAACGTCGCTCTTGCATTTTAGTGCTTAAAAAAATGGCGACCAAAAAAAAATGCATATAAAATTCGTTTGTGCACGTGAATAATTACGAAAAAAGCAGCAAAATGTTGCAGTAAACAACAAAAGGCAGCAACAACAAATACATGCGAGTATAAATGAAATGTAGGTGAGAGTGAGATAGAGATAGACATAGAGGGAGGGCGCGATAGACAGAGATGAAATGAGGAACAAAATGTCAACTCATTTAAACGAAACTTTTATGCATTTTTGGATTTGTGCACAATTTAAAAATGTTATTTTCACAGGCAAAGTGAGTTTAACAGATTTATGGCAAAGAATTATATACCTAGGGTATTTCACTGTCCAGCAAATATGTTAATCAAACGACGATATTCACTGTAGCAAATAAATTAAAACTATGAAAGTGCTGTGTATCTCATTTCTAGACTTCTTTAAGAAAGAACAAACATTAATTACAAACCTTACAAACCTCAGTGAGTTGCAAACCCTACAGGGTATCTGCATGTGCAGCAATTTAATGCTTATCTTCCTACAATCTTCAGTTGTATTGCTGGTCTTGTTACACTTCTGCATTTCGCGCCTCAATTCGAGGGCTTCCTGTCTACGAGTTGCCGACGGCACTTGCAACAGATTTCCAGATTTTCCAGCGCTTTCCTTCTACTGCTTGCCCCCTTTAACCCTGCCTGATTATGTCGCTGCTGCATTGCTAAGCATATTCATAAGACCTTCAATTTTGCCACGCCCACAAAAAGGCTGATCAGAACTCCCCCCGCTGTCCGCTCACTTGGCCAACTTGGTTCGCATTTTACGCGTTCAACCAATTGGAAAATTTACACGTGCAAAATGATGAAAAATTGCTGCGGTTTTCCTTGCCCGTTTTCCCTTGTTTTTTTTTTTGTTTTTCAGCGCCGTCATTCGAAATTGTTTGGCATAAAATTGGAAAAGCCAACAAATATTTTCACTGCAACATTTTCATTTAAAGTTTAAAGTGACACACACATACACAGAGAGAGAGAGAGAGGGAGGGAGGGAGAGAGAGAGAGAGAGGGAGACAGACACAGAGATACATTTGAATTTGCTTTTTGTTTTCTTTATTTTTCTTTTATTTGTTGTGTTCATTTTGTGTGTTATTTAAATGTCCACATTGTTGTCGTTTTGTCAATTGTTGTTGTCGCTGATGTTGTTGTTGTTGTTGTTGCTGTTGTTGCTCTGTAATATTTTTAATTTTGCGCAGGCAGCGACATAAATCATTTTGTCGCGCATTGCAAAAATTCCAAAAGAGCAAGGCGAAAAAATTACAAAAATTTTTAAATTAGCTCGCAACACACACGCACACACACACACACATAAATATATATATATATAGAGTGAAAGATAGAGAAAGACATGAAATGGATATGGAAATGGGGGCGACTGGGTGGGCCAAGTTGGGGGCTGGAATTAAATTTTCATATGAAAAACTCAGAATATAGCAACAATGTTGTGGCTCCACTGTGGAGCAGGCAGTGTTGGTGTGGTGACTGTCGAGGGGAGGAACAACAAAGCCAAATAGTAGAAAATTGGAAAGATGAAGTTGATTGTGATAGCAACAATGTTGTGGCACGTAGCGAGGCTCCACTGGAGCAGGAGAAAGGGGGTGCTGGTAAGGATGGTAAGCGACTGACGGGGAGGGGGGGGTGTGGGGTTAGGAGCACCACTGGCCTAGCCTGCATCTAAACGAAAAAAGCAATTTTCAATTTTTCTACACAAAAATGCGAGCGAAGCAACGCTGCTAAAAACTTTGACGACAGACAGTAAAGACAGACGGGGTGGAGGGGGTGGTGGTAGGAAAATTGTTTAGGAAGGGGAGGGAGAGTGCTTTGGGAGTGCTGGAGGGGTAGACGTTTGCGCCTTACAGTAGTCGCTGGCAAGTGATAAATCATTTCAACTGTCACTTTCGAAACACAATTTTATCTAAGCACACACACACACACACACATCAGGCACACACACACACAGACACAAGCAGCAGAGATACTGAAACAGACGATGGTATTTGGGGTTCAATTGTTGTAGTTATTGTTGTTGTTGTTGTTGTTGTTGCTGTAGTCTGGGGTAGCTTCTCTATTCCTAGTAAATGTGGAAATGTCAGCAATATGGAAAATTCGTTGTTTATACATAAGTGAGCATGTGTAGGTGTGTGTGTGTGTGTGTGTGTGTGTGTGCGTAAGTACACTTATTAATGTGTGTCACTCGCTGCTATTTTGGCTGCATTTGAACTTTGTTCCATTGATAACAACAATCGCATTGCATTTCGATTTTTCCCCCACAATTTTTCTCATTTTCCCATTTTCGGCTCTAATCAATGCACACACAGGCCGAGAGCGTCTAGCGCCATTTATCAGTGGCACTTGAGTGGCAGTAGGGTGGGGGGTGCTAGGGTAGGGGCACTCAAAATAGTTGCACTATAAATAGCGTCAAACAAAAAATGGGGCTAACAACATTTTGAAGGAGGAAAACCAATAAATGTTTCAGTTTTAGTTTTTTTTTCTTTAGGTTTAAGTTTTTTTACTTTAGCTGAAATTGTGACGAAAACGCGCCGGCTATTTAAAATGTCATAAATTCGTGTGTCTACAGCAACATCACTAACAACACTAGCACCAACAACAACAACAACAACGACAACAACAACAATAAAAACAATAACAAGCAAGAAAACTATTTGGAAAACATTTCTTTATGGTTTTTTGGCGCTTGTTAAAGTTAGTGGCGCGCACATTTTTGTCAATTTATTGATTTAACATTGCATAATAAGTAGCAACAACCACAGTCAGTTCACAAAATCATTAACTTGGCTTTGGCATCTACAAACAAAGCGCCCAACAGCAACAACTACATACATACTTGCAACAACAATAACAACAACAACAAAAGCTTTAACGAAAACGAGAAGAAACCTTTATATTGACTGGTCGCTTCGTCTCGCAACTCAATTCGCCTTCAATTCGCCTCGTCTCGCACACACACATATTCTGCTACACACACACACACACACACATAGTGAGAGTTCGTATTTTACCTAGCGCCGTCTCGCTTGCACAAACGCGACAACTGCCAGAGCTAAGCAATGGCGCTGCCTTCTTACGATATAAGCAGTCCGCGTGCTCAACTTACGATATGCTTACGATACGACGGGGAAATTACTTCTGAGTGTAAGTCTCTCTGCATGTGTGTGTATGAGTGCGCTCTCTGAGAGCGCTTCAGCGCAGACTGTTTGGCTGGGGCTGCTGCTGCTGCTGCTGCTGCTACTGCTGCCGTTGAGTAGTTTGTGTCGCTGTCGCCTCGTGTATTTTTTTCTTTAATTTTATTTTTTAACTATAAAAACGACAATAAAATTTTTAGTGCAAAGATTTATGTGCGAACAGTTTGGTTTTAGAGTCACTGTCGCTGCAGCTATTGCTGTCTCTGTTGCTATCGCCTATCGTTTCTGTCCATATGTCGCTCTCTCTCTCTCCCTCTCTGTGTCTCTGCTCAACACAATTAATTTGTGTGATTATGGATTCTTTCTGATTGGACAGTTGAACAGGTGCGACAGCTGTGCAATTTAATATGCCATTAATAATTTGATTTTAAAAACTAAGTCACAGTCAAATTGTCAACCCTCCACGACTGCACTTCATGGAGCATGGGTAGGCTATGAGGGTGTGGGTGGGGGGAGGGGGGAGAGGGAGGCATCCCCTTGTGCACACGATAAACACCCCACAAAAGCGTTCATAAAACGTGCCCATTACTACCAACAAAATTGCCCATTAAGAAAACGAAGCAGACGCCTTCATCTTCTTCTTCTCCTTCTCCCTCTTCTCCTCATCCTCCTCTTCACGTGGTTATTGTTGTTGTTGCGCTGGCCAAGTTAGAATTTAAATAAAGGTGCGTCGCCCTCACGCCAAAAAAAAAAACAACAACAAAAATGTAATAGAAATTGCACCCCTCTTGGACTTGGCTCGAAACGCCTTACCACTTGGCCCAGTGTCTTCATTGTGCTTTAGAGCCAATAAACCAAATTATTATTAGCGCCATTTTCATTCTTTTCATTTCTTTTATTTTTACACTCTCTGTTGTTCAATTTCATTTAAAGTTTTATGCTCTTAAAGTGATCATTTGTGGTGATTGGTAGGGGGGAGGGTGGGTACAGTATTAGATAAGGGAAGAGCTTTGGATAGTTGTTGTTGTTGTTATGAGTGCGGTGAGGGGGAGGGGGAGGGGGGAGGGGGAGGGAGCTTAGCGCGTGTCACTTGTGGGCGCACCTGTCAATCAATTGCGCCTGACGAAAGCGGCTCACAACGGTCTTAGCTCTGTCGAAGTGTGTGTAGGTGCAGGTGTGCCTGTGTGTGTGTTTGCCGGCTTAACATATTTAACATTCTGTCAATATTGTGCAAATCTTGAAATTGACAACTGTTACAATCGCGTGCGACATTCAAGTTGAGTTGAGTCTCAGTTCTGTGGCATTTGAGCGGCCAGCAACTTGGCTTAAGAACTTAAGAACTTAACATTGTAGATAAGAGATAACGAGCTATCGAGCTATCTAGCATTGCTAGCTATTGAGAGTTATGATTGTTATGATTGCTCTTTCTATGCTTTTCACTATTGCTTACTAATGTGCGGCTTTTCTCACTTCCTTTTTCAGGACGATGGTGTCGAAGAGAATGGTCCTCACCTGCCGATGCTCGCAATGCAGACGCCTCTCGGCGATTGTATTCCTCAGTCTTCCTTGGTAGTCCTGGTAAGTATTGCTCTCCATCTATTTCTCTACTTCTCGAATTCCCTCGATTCTATTTATAATTACCCACTTATCGGGAGGGGTCTTACGACCCAGCGACCAAATGTTTCCATTAGATTTCAATGATTTACAATATCGATTTATGTTTTATTTTTCCTTCTCTAATTGTTGTTTGTTGTTTTTTGTTAGTTGTTGATGTAGTTCTGCTTCTTTCTAAGCGGGCAAAGTGGGAAGGGGGGGTTAAATAGAAACCTGCCACATGACAGTAGTGTAGCCTTGTTGTTATTCTTTTTTGCGATTGTTAATTTTTTGTTTATTATGTTTTTTTTTTTTTTTTTTTGGTTGCCACAAGAGAGATCCGTCGAGCAGATTGTGCCAAAGAGTTAACGTTAATGGCAAACTACTAACAATGGCCGCTGCCTCACGGCCCCGGCGCAGTAGGTAATTTCTATAATGATATACGAACTTGCCACAGGCCACAAAAATGCCAAACAAAGGCAGCCCAGTCAGCCAGTCAGCCAGCCAGGCAGCCACTCAGCCAGTTGGCCAACTGCTTGGCCCAGCCACCGACTGGCCAACTTGCGGCAAGAACAACAACAACCACAACAACAACAGCTACAACAGCAACAAGAACCTCCGCTATGATGCTGATAATGGCGTTCATAGCGTTGAAGCAACTAAAGAGCCAATGGATCAGGATCACAGGCAGACAACTCACATCAGAGTCAAGCCAATGCCATTTACCATGGCCAACAGCGTACTGAACGCACCCCAAATTGCACTGTCCAACAAAACATTGGATTTTCCAACTGATTTTCATCTATTTACTACTGAGAATCAGATGTAATTTCGATAGGAAGTTATTTGTTTAGCATTTGCTATTTGAACGATCTGGCAACATGCCCATTGCCAAGAGAATTTCTTCTATTTACTGCAGTTGTTGTTAGCTAACTTCAACTCAAGTTGCTTTCGGCCTAAACTTTGTTTTTGTTGCATAGTGTAGCTCGAGTGTTTGTTGCAATTCATGGGGCGGAGCTCTGGCTTGCAATGCGTGCCAATTATGATGCAGCTTTCTTCTAATACTCCACACACACTTCCTCTGTCTCCCCTCGCTCTCTCTCTCAATCTCTCGCTCTCTCTTCCGCTCCCGCTTTCTGTCTCTGTCACTGCATCTATGTCTATGGTGTAATCAAAATTCCAAGTGCCAGCAGGTTGCTCACTCGAGCAATTCGTTAAAGTCAATTTGCAAATCATTTTTCCATTGAAACTCAATCTACGTCCACGTGAAAATATCCAAAAGGAATGAACTTACGGCTCAGTCTACCTTCTCCTTCTCTTTCTCTTACTCTTTCTCCTTCTGCCGTCTTCTTTTAGTCTCTAGTCTTCAAGTCTGTCGTCTCTTTGGCTTTTAGCTTTAGCTTCAGCTACAGCTTCACATCCACATCCACATCGTTGCCTCCTTTGCCGCATCGATAATAATGATTTTCTTTGAAATGCATACTTGAGCTGTACCTCAGTCTCAGTCTCAGTCTCGGCCTCGGCCTCGGTCTCGGCCTCGTCGTCGGTCTCCGGCCTCGTGGCTAAGACTCTGGCTTAAAAGAAGAAGAGGTAAAAAAAGCTGAAAATAACTGACAGACAACTTTGTGTGCGCTGACTCCCGCCGCCGCCCCTCTGCACCACAGCACCACTCCACCACTTGCCGCTTTTGGCTTAGACTTCGATGGCTTCGAACGTGGTGTAATAATACTAAATTGTTGCTGATTATCCTTTTGGCGGTTCGCCTTTGGACATGTTCTTGGCTTAGGTCTTGGTCTTGGGCTCTGTCTACGTTTTTGACTCGATTTCTGGCTCTTTTGCATACGCTGACTCGTTGTCGTTGTTGTTGTTGTTGTTGTTGTTGTTGCTGTTGCTGTTGCTGTTGTTGTTGCTTTGGCTGTTGCCTGAAAATGGCGTCACAGTCAAGTGAACAAGAGGCAAGCAGCCGTAGTCGCCCCACTTTTGGGATCTGAGCTCTGTGCTCCGCTGTGGATCTCTCTGCATCTTTATTTTGGCTTGGAACTCCGCCTCTACACTGTGTTGGCTTGAAATTGAAAGAAATCAAGCAAAAATCAAAGCCAAAGCCGCCAAGAAACACAAGCCACTTCACTGTAGAGTCGCTTCGAGTCGAGTCGAGTCGACTTGAGTTGAGTGGCGAGTGGAGAGACGACAGGAGAGAGTGGAGAGGGAAGAGAGACGAGAGACGAGAGTCTAGGCCCACTTCAATGGTCACATAAATAGACTTGGAGTCGCGCTTGAGTCTCTGATTCTTTCGGCGTTTGGACATGGGGAAAATCGTGTGGTCCGTTGGCTTTTCTATACGCTTTTTGGGTGCTTCATTTTTATATGCTTCACTTGGCCGGCTTTGTCGGCACTTGAGCCGCTTTTCCACACTAAGCACACACGTTTTTCGCGGAAAATTCTCTGTTTGGTAATTACCGTTAAATGACCCAAGTTCCTAAGTTCCCAGCTGTCAAACAGAACAGAAAATGAGATACAGAGAAACTGAGAAACTGACGCAGTCCTTGACAATTGTCAACTCTTCTGGCCACCTCAAGGCTGAGTGCTTCAACTTCAACTTCAACTCCAACATCAACTTTGTTCGCTGTCTGCAAATTAATTGCGCCCAGGCCAACAGAATGGAGACCACAACTTGTCCAAGTCGTTGGGGCAAACAAATTTTGCATACGAAATGCCATTTGTTTTGTATTTTTTGTTTGTCTTTTTGCGCCTTGCAAAGTTAGTCGAAGTTGCACTTTGCATTTTAACAGACGGCGACAACTTCCAGCAAAATCAATTAACAAACAATAAACGTTTGTTGGCCAAGCCAGACACGTATTTTATTTAAGTATCTAGAATATTAAAATGGGATCAGACACGACCTGTTGTTTGTCTCATTGTTTTGGCCAGAGAGCGAAAGCGAGAGCGCGAATGAGACTGAGACGGAGACGGAGACTGAAAATGAGAATGAGAACGAGAACGAGAATGAGACAGTGACAAAAATTGAGGCACTGCGTCGGCGACATTCATTGAAACGTTTTTGGAATATTTGAGAGGCTTGAACAGCGCTTTCTTTAATGCGTTTGCGACAGCGACTGCGACTGCGACTGCAACAACAAAATGGAAAGATACTTTTTGTTGTTGTTGTTTTCTTTTGCTTGCAATGATGGCGAGTTGAGCTTAATCTGTCGCAATGCTCTCTCGCAGGCCTTTGGTGAGAACCACGAACCACGAACCACGAACCATGAACCACCCAGCCAACCGAATGACAACCACCAACCGTCGACAGTCACCGCATCAACTTAAGACGATTATTTATGAACTGCGCAGCTTTGGACTCTGGACGGACTCTGGATGGCAGAGCACAGCGCTTGGCAATGGCCGCTGCAGGACACTGACATCAACAACGACAACGACAACGACATCGACAACGACAACGACATCGACACCGTCAGTTGCAACTTCAGCTTCAAGTTGAGCGTCACCTCCATGTGTACATGTGTACAATGTAGCAATGTTGCAATGCGTGTTCGATGACTTAAATGACAACGCAGTCAGGGCTCAGAGGGAGGGAGAGAGGAGATGCCAATACTCTTAGCCTTGTTATTACAAAGTGGCTAAATGACTGCTAAAGTATGAACTGCAAGCTCAAAGAATGACTTCAACCAGATCAAAGAAACTGACGAGACCAAAATGGAACTCAATCAGCTCAACAGCCCCCAAGATGATTATCACGCATGTCCCTCCTCAGTCCACAGTCCGCAGTCCACAGTCCTCACTCCTCGATCCTCAATTCTCCATCCTCAATGCTCCATTCGCAGTCTGATTTTGGCATTTCCGCGGACAGTGCCTTCTGTTGCCATAAAGTATACAAGCTATGGCCCAATAGCCAAATGGCCAATGGTCTCTCGCTCGTTAAGGCTAATTCCAAAGCCAAAGCCAAAGCTTAAGGTAACAAAACCAGATGAGATGCGAGACCTCGACTTCGAAATATTTGCATATTTGCCCTCGGGCTGCAAATGGGGCTATAAAAGCAGAGCTAAACAATTTGATTTGCGTGTGAAAATGCATAAATATAAATATGTATTTCAATCAAAAAACTTAAACTTCACATTCACATTCACATAGCTTTTGTTTTATTTGAAATTTATTTCGTTATTGTTTTATTTCTATTTCTATTTTTATTATATTTTTTTTTTTTTTTTTTTATGCCGATTTGCTGCATTTGATTTGCTCCAAATATTTTTGGATCACACTTCGGCCTGATTCCGGAGGCTCCATAGTTGGTTGATTGATTGCCAAGAGCGGAGCCTGCACAATGCGTGCGAGAGTGTGTGAATATATATCATATTTTTATGGCAACAACAACAACCAGAACCACAACAACAACAACAACACGTTGCGGTCTGCAGTCTGCACGAAAATTTAAAAAATTTGTTTTTTTTTTTTGTTTCTTGGGGGTTTTTGGAGCTTGAGCCTGGATCACAAACAGACAAAAAATATGAAAAGATTTATTGTGGTTGGAACTTTTGAGGCATGAGAAATTTTTGAATGCCAGCGAATTGAACTTGTTGAGAAAGATAATTCATTTGTGTTTGTGTCTCGAGTTGTTTTGGTTTTTGGGTATTGTTTCGGGATTGGGATTGGGATTGGGATTGGCTTGTGACCAACTTTGTTTTAAATTTGTTAATTAAATTATAGAGTGAAAGGTGGGTAGTGGTTGGTAGTAACTTACTTTTATATAGTTTAATCAACATTTATTATGCATTTTCAACTAACTTCTGTTTCTGTTTTATCTCTTCTGTTGCAGACAATTTCGGAACGAGTGCAAGTGGTAAGCTTTCTCTTTAAACCTAAATTATATGTATTTGTATATGTATGTATATGTTCATTCGCCAATGAAAAGCCCCCCGTCTCAGCCCAGAATCACGCCCAGCTGCTTCAAAATGGCCAAAAATAAAGAATGCGATGTCGAACAAGCTGACGAAGAAGAATCTGCAACGTAGCGTAACGCGCTCTCTTCCTCCCTCCCTCGCTCTCTCTCTGACGCACTCTCTCTTTTACTCTTGGTCTGCCTATCTAAACTGAAAATTGTATAGCTTGTGACTTGCTGGCTGCCTTTTGATGCGCCCTTCATTTAGCATTTGACAGGACCCATAATTATAAACGGGCATAACCCATCATCAGCCTCAGCCTCAGCATCAGCATCAGCATCAGCAACAGCAACAGCTACAACAACAGAACACAGGGCTGGAACAACAACTAAATGCTGGGGCCATATAAATTTTCTGATTAAGAGCCATCTTATCATTATTATAGACTGTGCGCACGCTCGTTCTCTGCTGACTCCTCTGACTGGTGACTGTGGCGACTCCGTCGGGCTGGCAGTCGTGGGGGGGGGATATGAAACGAAGAGGGGGAAAATAAAATACCAAAACATACACACACTCAATGTGTGTGCGGGTCGCCCCTCCCCACACCACTCCTCCCCCACTCCCTCTTAAAAGGCATTATAGGGATTTAGTTTTTGGGATTTCGATTTCTCACACACAACGCAGCAAACGGAGCGAGTCCAAAAAAAAAAAAAAAAAAACACAGAAAATGAAAGAAAGAAATAAGAAATGTGTAGAACATATTGTTGCCTGGGTCTCGTTTCCGAAGATTTCCTGTGAAATACTTTAAGCCTCGGCCCTGGGCATGCCAGGGAGAGACCCAACAACAAGAACAAGAACAAGAACAAGAACAGAACAAGAATGAGAACGGGAACAAGATTGTGACTGAGACTGTGACTGGAACTGAGACCCCGAATAAGAAGCAAGGCCTCCGTTTCGGTTACTCTCTGTTCGATTTGGTTCTGTGTTGTGTTGGCCTGTGCTGTGCTGTGTTGTGTTGTGTTGTGCTTTGTTTTGGGTTAAGCATACTTGAAATTCTTGTTTCAACTTAGCGGCGAGTGTTGAGGGCGGGGGTGCACAACAGTTGAGGAGCGTGCAACGCGAGTGTGAGTGTGTGTAATTTAATACGCTTTCGAAATTAACAAAAATACATCCATACATACATACATATATATATAACTTATATAAATAAATATATATATATGTACAAATATGTATATATATAGTGGCTGGTAGGCATAAAAGGTCACAGCAAAAGAAAGATTTAAATTTGAAATTAGTATGGCCGCATCGAGCAACATAAATAACACCACCACCAGCACCAACAACAATAATAAAACAACAACAACAACACATCATCGACAACAACAACTTCGACAAACATGTCTTACAAAGCCATTGTGACTGAGTTTGGGGGCATCTTTTAAGGAAATATTTCATTATTATTAGACAGTTGCTGAGCAGTCGAGCAGTCGAGCAGTCGAGCAGGGCCAGAGACTCTTCCAACTAGACAGACAGGTCATTGATTTTTGTCTAAGATTCCCCAGTTCAGATCTTTTTCTGTTAATTTATGCAGCGACTGCTTCATGTTATAATATTAACTCCAATTTGCATATTAAAAAGCTGAGTATTTTTCAAAGATTTATTCCTTTTCTCCATTTATATTTCATTTTTTAGTTCTTTGTTGTTTTCGATTCTTAGTTAACATTCTCTGTTGTAAAATGTCTTACTTCCACTCTGACTAAACCATTTTGTTGTTGTTGCATTTCATTTTCTTTGGCTTTTCTTTTCGTTTACGAAGAGTCTTCTTTCCCCTTCAATATGGCGGCAAAACGTTTGGCAAAAATGTTTTGCAATTTGCCGTTGAAAGATTTTCACATGCCACAATGAGAGGCAGCAACACCGGAAAGCAGGAGAGGGTTGGTTAGGGGGAAGCGGGGAAGAGGGACCTTCGTGTCGTGACTGATGCGTTATAATTTTCATGCTGTTAAAAAAGCATTTTCAGTGTATTATTAAAAAAAAATAATACAGCAAAAACATCATGTTGTTGTTCTGTGTTCTGTGCTCAGTGCTCGGTATTCTCTGTTCTCTGTTCTGTGTTCTGTGGGGCCTGCCTTGACTTTTGTCTGCTGCAATTTGGATGTCAAAAATCAACGGCAGACATTTAATTTTTTATTTCTTATATTTTTTTGTTGTGCTAAACGAAATTACACGCTTACGAATTGCTTAATATCATGTTGAGAATAATAATATGAAGTGCATATAAAAAGCAACGAAATCTTGCAGAAGAAGTTCAAGGATCTCTAGTTAATATCATGGACTTTTGCTTATAATATTTAGATATATCTGTAATTATTCTGAACATATTAGATATACATCATCTTGTAAATAGTTCTCTCTATTTTCACCCATCATAAAAGTGGGATGTTTTACTTAAATCCATAGGATTGAGTAATGACTTGAGACAAACAGTTTTATTAAAATATATTTTCAATATTATTTTAAAAGACAAGAAAAAGCTATGAATACTTTCAAGCACAAATTAATAGATATACAAAGAAAATGTATAGAATGAATACAAATATATAACATTACATTTACAATTTCTACGCAATTAGAGAGTTCTAATCTCGGCTTGGCCACAAATTCAACTTTATGTGAACTGTATGAACTCAAATCTGTAGAAGTCTTCACACTCCATAGACCAGAGAGACAGACAGCCAATGAAGCTAGCCTGAATGTCTACACATCACAACCATATATTTTACCTGTGTCCCGTGCTTCGTCCGGTTTAGATGACGTGTCAATGTGAGTGAATTACACTGCACACGAAGATGGCGTGGCATGTGCATAAGAAATATGCATAGCTCGACTCAATCTGGGTTCCAGTTTCAGTTGGAGTCGTCAAAGCAAGGCCTAACCCTCGTCTATAGCAGCAACACTTCGCGTGGAGACTGAAAGAACACCCAAAAACAAATTAAACGCGATGCCATTAATCTTCAAACTTGTGAGACGCACATCATCATACATATGAATGCAGCTTCATCTGTGGGCTGGCAGGGGTTAGGTAGGTTGAGGGGAGTGCGTCTTTGGTGGCTCCACAAGTCGGCCCCACAATCAAGGTGAGATGCATTTCAACATGTCTCATAAATTCGTGCAGATTGAGCGCAAAGCGCACAAAAATCTTGTCCAGACGTTGGTTGTCTGTGGATTTGCATAAACGTCCAGGAGAAGACTGCAGCACATGCGTGCGAGTGTGCCTGTGTGTGTGTATGTGTGTGTGTGTGTGTGTGAAGTCCATATATACATAAATATGTATAGATATGTGCGTCGTATATATTTCTTTAACTGCGTTCATAAATTTGGCAAATTTGACAATTATGCGCATTAATAATAAATAAAATTGACAATAATTGAATTTGAATAATTTGATTTTGCATATGTGAAGAGAGCGACAGAGACAGATATGTGCATGCAGTGTGTGTTATAGAGAGGGGAGGAGAGGAGACAGAGCTGGGAGGGCCACATATGGCTAATCTGCATATAAGGCGGTTGCTCTGACAGCTTTTTGTTGTTATTTTGTTATTTTGTTATTCTTTTAGTCCGTTGTTGCTGTCTTTTTTGTGGGTAGGCGTGAAAACATGTGTTGGCTTTTCTGTTTTTTGTTTTTTGTTTTTGCTTTCATTGTTGTTGCTGGCATTTACGCTCGGAATTTTAATAAACTTTTGAGCACTTTTATTTTTTGATTTTTCTTTTTTTTTGGCTATTGCTGCAGTTTTTTGTGCAGATTTTGTTAAAGCGCAAAAACGTTAACAACAGCAGCCTGAGAACCGAAACCAAAAGTCCAAGGCGACCGACCTAACAATCTCAACGGACCGCAAAAATCCGTATAAAAATAATGAGGCATGAACATGTTGCAGCATCCAACGCCAGCAGCAACAACAGCAGCAGCAGCAACTGCAACATGCGCTGGCAAGCAATATTATTATTATTATTATTATATTTTTTGTTGGCAACAAAACAATGCACAGGCCCAGGCTCAAAATATTGCAGCGGATCACACAAATCCGCCATAAAAATATACATATACATATACACATATTCATATGTGGTGTGTGTGTGTGTGTGTGTGTGTGTGTGTGCACTGGCAAACTGGTCAAGCCAAAAGCTAAAGCCGCTTTTGTGTTAATACCTCAAAGCGTTTCTTTCTTTCCTTTTTCCCCCGCTCTCCCTCTCTCTCTCTCTCTCTCCTTCTCCCTCTCTTCTGTTTTGTCCCAGCCTCCATCTCTTTGCAGTTGTGAAGCGCAAAAAATGGCTACAAAAATTGTTATTGACTTTAGTCTCTCTGTATGCGTGTATGTGTGTAAATGTGTGTGTGTGTGTGTGTGTGTGTGTGTGCTGGCATATACCATATATGAGTTTTGGTTAAACCTCTGCGGCTGTTGTTCTTCTTATTGACTTGTTGCCGTTTTATGGCGTTGCGCGATTGGTGATCCATCATCGTTTTGAGGCCTGCACATAATTTGCAGGCTTTTCGCACATGAAAATCGTTAGGGAAATTGGGCACATTTAAGTGCTCGCCGGTAAATTGCTTATGGAAAATAATGGCAGTTGAAAAACCATCTCTAAAGTATCGACTGTCAAACTATTGAGCCTGGGAAAAGAATTACAAAATTGCTAAGGCAAAGAGAATAATCTTTATACTGGAAGCTGAGATGAAGCTTCACTTATGTTTAATACTGCAGAACATATATAAATGAGAAGCTTTAACATTTTATTTAGTGAAGAAATTAAACAGTTTGATCAAAAATGTGTCTAGCAATTAATTACAAATATTATAGGCGTTTGACTAGTTGAATAATATGTTAGATAATAATATATTTAATATATTTTAAATCTATCAACTTATTTGAAGTGTACTCTTATGTATTACATTGTCTTTCGATTGAACTGTTTTCTTACATTTCTTAACTTATCAAGTTAAGCAGCAATGTATCTGTTATTTGATTTGGCCAGAAGTATGTCAACTGATTCTAAGCCCCCTTTGGCCTCATCAATTGCAATGCAGTCGCAAAATAAAAAATAAATAAAAATACAAAATATAAAGCTCCGACAAAGGCAACAACACAACAACGACAACAACAACAACAACAACAGTATTGCCCATCAATTATTCAGGCGCCGTGCAATTTTTCAACATTTAATTAAGTCATATGGCAAGCAGTTTAAGCTTTATTAATTTGCCGATCGTATAAAAGTAATAGCTTTTCATAATTGTCGTCAGCCAGTGGCAACTCACAGCTCACAGCTCACTACTCACAACTCACCCCACAGTCTTGACTCTGAGATGTGCGACAAATCCGAGCGAGTGAAGTGTCGGGAAATTAATTGCCGATGTTTATCATTCACGTAATATTCAATAAACTTTTCATACACATATCGTATAAGCAATGAAAAGTGCTTGGCTTAAAGCGGCGCAGGCGCATAAATCATTTCACTCGCTATGTCCGAGTGTGTGTGCGTGTGTGTAAGTGTGCTTGACTTGGCTAATAAGCGAGATCAGGCCAACAGCAATAACAGCAGCAACAGCAGCCAAAGCAGCAGCAACCGAGGCAACACCTTGGAGGTCTCACTTGGCTAGCGAGCACAAGTGTTTGTTGTTGTTTAACCACCCACTTCAACAAGCAACAACAACAATGACGTTGAGGAAGACGCCCCTTTTTACAGCTTTTGTCATGCGTGAGTTGCACACGGCTTGGACGTCAAGTGGCCAAGTTAAGATCTGGGCCCTGAGCTCTCGGGCCTCGACTGAAGCGCAGCTTCTTTGGCCACACCACACTTGAATCTTGGGCATGGCGCTCAAGTGTTTGCATTTGTCGAGCTGCTGTGCAGCTCTTGGGGATGCCGTGTGACAAAACAGTTAGCACAGCCAGGATACCACCCAAGGCGTTTGCTGATTTCTCTTGACATGTTTTGAATTCAATTAAATGCCTCGAGTTGCTAGACTGAACACGTCTCACCAAAAGCCGCAAGTCAATTGCTGCTGCTCGAGCTCGTAGCTACTCGTAGCTGCTTGTAGCTGCTGTTTATTATTATTAAAAGCAAAACTCAATTAGTTGGCCAACCCATCCTCATGGTCTCAATGCTCACACTCGAGAGCGAGAGACGCTCCTCGATTCGATTTGGACTGGCGAGGAGGTAGGTTTCTGTTAGCTGTTAGCTGTGAGCTTAAGCAGACTTCCGCCATGTTCAATGTTCAGTGTTCAGTGTTCAGTGTTACTTCGGGGGGCTGTGCCCATTGGAAAATGATTGACAGACGATTGGCATGATTTTGTATAAACAAATGCCTCCAAGTCGAAGGCGCAAAAATTGTTTTAAATGAAAACTCAGACACACACACACATACACATACACACACACACATAGACACACACATTCACTCGCACCTAGCGTGAAAATGGAAAGTTTGGCGTTTGCTTTTCATTTTGTGTGAAGCAGCTAGGAAAAAAGTTTATTTAAAAACTAATTGAAAACTGCTTGCTTGTTGTGGGCTGTGACTTGCCATGGTTCGTTTCAGCCACGGCACCTCTCCCCCTCCCCCCTCCCTCGCGACCCATCCAGCGATTCCACAACCCCATTGCCTCATTGCCCCATTGCTTCCATAGTCAAGTGCTCGTTGTTTTGTCTATTTGGCTACGCGTTTTTGGCCCGAAGAGTGAAAAAAAAATTAGAAAAAAAAACAAATTATTATAGTTTCCTTCTTTTTTTTCTCGACTTTGTCTATTTGAAAAGCAATTTGTTTGTTTTCTTTTGCTTCGGCGAACAGTTTGTAAAAGTGCATTTTGTTATTGAAATTTATAAATGCATTTATCGCATATAATTCTATTTATTTTTCCTGGCCATTTTCGGTTCAATTTCGGCCAACATTATGCCATATTTATTAAATATTTTCATCTGCCAGCAAAACTTTTTAAAACTGTCAGAATAAAAGCAAATATAAATGAATTGATTTGAATATTATCGTATATTAAGCTTGAATGTCGAAAACAAAAGCATATTAAATGAATTAATTTTATTACTAGCTGTTGTTGACGTTGTGTCCGTTTGTTTCAAGATAAAAATATCAATTTTATAGTTCTTAAAGTTCAGAAGAGTTCTGAAAATGCTTACAATGTCATTGGGATGACTCTTTGAAATTGAAGAATGCTTGTTTTTATTGGGTAAAATAACAATGATAATTACATAAGTACATTGCATTCAGATACCCGTTGATTGAGGAACTAATTTAATATTTGACTGTGATATAATATAGATAGGATAAATAAGAAATGTATTTTGTGAAAATCTTAAAGTCTATTTATTGTTGATTTTAATTGTATTTTTCGGGAGTTTGTGCACTTCTTGGCAATTATTGTTTGCTGTTCAGTTAAATCACAGGCTTGTCAAGTGAAATCTTTTAGCAAATGGTCAACAGTCTTCCATTAAACCCATTCACAATATTTATACGCAGTCAACATGCAACTTTGTCAGACTTCTCGCCCCGCCCCGCTCAGCTCCCCTGGTCAGGGGGCTCTGGCTCTGCCTCCAGAGGCCAAGCTCCTAGAACGAAGGCTCCTGCAATGCTGATGGTTTAGGGGCGACAACTGAATGTGGGTGGGTTTCTTAAATAACTAAGTATGTGTGTGAGTTTCCCTCTGTCTGTGAATGTGTGTGGGTAAGAAAAGCCAGCAGGAAACTAAAAATGTTTTGTATGTCCGTATAAAAGAAAAATCGCAAAATTTACTGCAAATTGGAATTTTGCGCAATTGTAGAAAAAATGTGGCAAGCAGGGCAACGAACAATAAGGCAAGGGAAGCAACCAACCAATGGCAACTGTAGCTAACATTGAAGGGGAGAGAGGGAGAGAGAGAGAGAGTGTGTGTAAGAGAGAAAGAGAGAGTTGGGAGGATATTTGCTGGTAATAATAACAACATACGTCTGTCTGCCTCTCTGTCAGTCTGTCTGGGCCAAAGACGCAGTGGCTCCTGCATCCTTTGTACTTCTTCTCCTCCAGCTGCTGCCGCTGCTGCTTCCCGTTGCCGTCGTTTTAAGCCAATAATAAATAAAAATGCTTGTTACAGCGCCACCTAAAAAAAACTATCACCCACTTTACCACCCGCTACGAAAATTGCGACGGCTTCGAATTTATTTGCCCAACACAAACTTATGAAGCAATCGACCAGATGAACAGAGTGGTGGCGGGGTGGTGGGGTGGTAGGGAGATGGTTCCATAAAGTCGCCAAAGTTATAGTGAAAATTAATTAAGTTTTGCGCTGCGCTTAACAATTCAATTAAAAAATACGCGCCGCTTTATCGTTGCCGCATAGTAAATACTACAACAAAAAGCACTTTGGAGTAGCTGCATCCCCTCGCCCACCAATTCAGATACTTATGCCCCTGCCCATCAGTCCATCAGTTCACCAGTCCACCAGTCCGATCTGCTCCCAATCTCTGTTACACGAGTGTGCCGCTCAAGTGCCACAAGTGCTTTTGCACATCGTTATTATAACAATAATAAGCAGCCGCAACAACGGCAACAACAACAACAACAACAACAGCAACAACCACAGCAATGGCAAGAGCAACAACTAAGCGGCTCTGGGCAAAGATTAATTGTGTGTTTTGGTTTGCCAGATCCCTGCCACGAAGTGAATGTAAAATTGGAGCACACTGCCAAAGAAATGACTTCGATTCGAGATGCGAGAGTCGAGTGTCGAGTGTGGAGTGTGGAGTGTGGAGAGTGGAGAGTCGAGAGTCTTTGGCGCAAAGTGCAATCCACTTGAAGGAATTTACATATCAGCAGCAGATACCGACAGCACCAGCGATGCCTCAGACTCCTCCGCTCTCCGCTCTCCGTTCTCCACTCCCCACACTCGACTCCACCTCCGTATCTTTGACTGTGCCTCAATGTTGCAGCCAAATGCATTAATCAATTTCATGTTTTCTTAAGCGCGCGCCCGGGCGCGATTTGAGTGCTTCGCCAACGATGGCAACGATGCCGCCTGCCTTCGTCTGGGGACGCTTTACGTATGAGTGGAATAATCAATTTCGAGGATCATAAACAACTTTTAATGAAGTTGTTAAGTGCCAGCAGCTAGTTGCTCAATGTGCCTCGATGCCTCGATGCCTCGGTGCCTTAGCCTAAAGTGCAGCCCAAACCCGATAAGCGAAGAGCGCAAAGAGCAACTGCATCCATAATGGACTCCAGCTTTTCTCATCTCATCTGACTGGTCAGAGCAGCCAAAGCAACAGAATAAACACAAGCCCAATCCCAATCACAATCACGCATTTCCATAATTGCTAAATTATGCAGACTCCATTCACGGGCCACAAGTGGACGCACTTTATAGAAAGGCCAATAAACACACAAACAGACAAACATAGCAACAGAGCAACAGACCAACAAGTGCGCATTTTTGGGAACTTCTTTTGTTTTGGCATTCATTTTTTATTTTTGCTGTTTCTGGTAAATTAATTTTACAACTTTTAAGGCGTTAGTTAGTGCATGGGGTATATTAAGTGCAACACCCAGTTGGAGACATAACTCTTTCTAAGTTGTATTTTCTATAATAAAAGACAAACTTTATGAATGCAGGGCATTCAGTGTTTCGGTGTTATTGTCTGGTTTTTATGGGCATGTTTAGAAAATCAACCGCACGGCTCGACGACCGCTCAGCGAACATCTCCATCGGCGACTAAATTAATCAAAACGAACTTCCGGTTTACGCAAAATGGCGTGAAGTCTGCCACCAACAATGCGTGTGTGTGTGTGTGTGTGTGTGTGTGTGTGTTTGGGGTATGTGCTACTGTGAAATTTTTTAGTGCTGTTGAAAATTAATGAATGAGTTAACTGAAAAGTTAATGAAAAGTGAGCGCAAAGCAAATGTGAAGGGAAAGCAACAGCAACAGTCTGTGGAAGTGGGAGCGGGAGGGGGGAGCGGCAGGGGCAGGGGCAGGGGCAAGGTAGTATAGGCAGAGGCAAGGCAAAGGCAAAGGCAAGGTAAAGGTGTTGTGCGAAAGATAAAGCATGGAAAATTTATGAAGCAAACCCAAGGAGAGGAACTCGCTGTCATAGCTTTTCCAAGTTAGACATTCATAGACGCACTATGTTTGGTGTTGAGAAATATTTGTTTTGGCACACTGTGCCATGGCGGCATGTCGGAAGAGCTGTATCGGGGTTGTGGCGGAGGGCCGGAGCGTGAAATTATGCAATTTTAGGCCATGGCAGGGTAGACTAGTTGGATTTGTATGGACCGTAGATAGGGAATTTGGACCTGGTTTATTTTGTTTGCATGTGCGCAACCATTTGGGGTTTCCTGTTTGAGACTTGAGACGATGGCGATATCAATGGCAACGAAGGCATTTGAGTTACTTAAGTGTAACTAAAACTTTAAGTAAACACACAAATAACATACTTAATATTAAACAAAAATATACAAAATCATCGCGCTGCTCAAATGTTGATGATGATGATGATGATAGTCTTGGGACGAGGCGAAAGGAAAACAAATGCCAACGGAAATGCTTTAGAGTGGGGAGTGGGTGTTGCTGTTGTTGTTGTTGTTTCCCAAGCAAACAAAAGATAAAAGCTATGGAAAATTTAAATTAACCAAAAATTATGCATGAACATTACCAAAAGGCAAGTGAGGCAGAAGCCAAAGCCAAAGACTGCGTATGACAAATATTAATTTTGTTTATAAACCACAAGCAAGGAGGCAGTCTTAAGAGGGACAGGCAGAGGCAGAGGCAGAGACAGAGAGAGAGATAGAGACTCTGGCTAGGACTGACCTAACTTGTTTTAAACGGCAACCACAAACAATGTCATCCATATGATTATCATTATGTTTAAGCAGCATCTGGCTGAGACCAGAGTTAAGTAAAGTTATTTTATGCCCACTTGACAAACAGTCATAAACCAGAACACTAACAACAACAAGAACAACAACATCAGCTACTACTTTTGGCCAAAATAAGCAAACAGCATTTTCTGAGTTGTGGCAATGCCAAACGGTAAAGGACAAACGGGGCGAATGGGGAATGATGTTGCCTAGTGCTGTGCCAATATTAACATAGACCAAAAATCGACTTGAATTTTCACTCACTTCCCATCTTCTCTATCATATGTTTTATCCACAGGTGATGCCAGCAATGCCAGCATAGGCAGCGGCGAGGGCACCGGCGAGGAGGACGACGATGCGAGCGGCAAAAAGAACCAAAAGAAACGTGGCATTTTCCCAAAAGTAGCAACAAACATATTGAGAGCGTGGCTGTTTCAGCATTTAACGGTAAGTCGACTTAGCAATGTTAACAACAGTCAACAATCAACAATCAACAATCAACAATCAACAAATAACAATCGTTACGACACCAATCACAGCAACAAAGCTCCCTCCCTGTCCCCACATTATTGCAATCTCACAATTATTAGGGCTGTGATAAGTGCTTAGCCAGGCCCATATTTAGTTTTTAGCCAATTCTATTTTTGTTAACAGCTTGATAAGATTAGCAACTACCAACCAAAGTCAGTGTAGGTGTGGCCACACTTTGGCAATGCAAATAAGTGGAAATCGTGGGATGGAGGGCAGTCCGCTCTCAGCAAGCAATGAGAAACTGAGAACAGAATACACTCTATAAGATAAGATAGTGGAGGCCTCAAGTTGATGATCTGATGTCGAATGAACAAGTCTGATTCACTTGCATAAACTACGCAGTAAAAGTGGCTTAAGAGAGTCCATTTGTTTGTGGCAACCGCAACGCTTAAGTAACCATTTGGGCCAGTTTCTTACTTTTGGCTTATTGCCGGTCATCGCGTCCAATTAGATTTCCATTTGAGCCATCAAAGTGCTCAGATAAATGGCATTTGGACAGTCCCAAAATGAGATAGTAAAAACAAATTGCAATTGGCAGAAACTACAAAATAGCTACAACTGAAACCTGGTCAAAGGCAAAAATCCAGTCAAATCAAAGTTCAAACTGAAGACGGAAAACGGCAGACGGCAGACGGAAGTGCTGGAAAATGCGGATGTTGAAAATACTCGTAAACAGATTTGTTATGCGCCACTTTATGTTAAGCAAAGGGTTCTCCTCTATACTGTATCCCAAAATAATAAAAGAAGAGGAAAAATAAAACTATAAGATTTTATGCGCAACGGTCAAGCGGCTGTTAAGGAAGTTCAAACTGCTGGTCTACGTTTTTGGCCATTAGCCACTTTTTTCCTTTTTGCTGGTCAGAAGTTGCGGCTGCTGTTGTTGCTGCTGCTGTTGTTGCTGCTGCTGCGTATGTAAAATGATAAAAATCTTAATGGAATTTTCTAAATGTCTGTGTGTATATCCGATGGGGCGGCAGAGAGACCTAACGGCCACACCAGCCTGCAGTGCCCAAGACCTTAAGGCCATGGCCCAAAACCAGGGTCCAGTGCCCATTCCCAATACCCAATTCCAGGCCCAAGGCGATAAGCAAACAAATCGGAAATTAAAGTTGAAGCTGCTGTTGGAATGTTTATCTGCTCAGCTTCTGAATGTTCCTTTCGCAGTTTTAAAATAGCCACCCCCACGTTCTGAACACACACTCCCCCTCCACCACTCTGTTTTACTTCCCCCTAAGTAATGCTCACCCTCTGACATTGATGGATTGCCGTTTAAATCAGCGCATCACTCATGTTTACCCGGCGAAGGCGTCGACGTCTGCGGCTCGACTTTCACAGCGTCCTCCTCCCAATCCGAGAACGCCAACGCCAGCGCCATCCACATCTCCATCTCCTGCATATCCTTGACTGAGTTTTTTTTTCTTCATGTCCCTTTCACCATTTAATGCTATTAAAGAAATTGTTTTCGTTCGACATGCATTGAAAACTTTGACGACATTTTTGTATTCATTCGTCGCATTTGCTTAATGCAAATGCAATGCTCGCCAATTTGATTTATCACCAGCTTTTCCAATTGGCATAATTAACAGTTTTCCACACACACACAGCTTATTGGGGGGCTGCCAAGTGAAACTCGATGCCAAGCTTGTCAAAGTGATGGCCACAGCCATTGCTGATGATGGCAACGATGGCAACGATGGCGATGACGACGATGGCGTTTCTAAAGTCGTTAAAAAACCAGACCCCAAATAAGACAACCACGACGACGTTGGTGCTAATGAAGTGCACTGCAGTCTGTGGCAGCAGCAGCAGCAGCACCAGCAGGGAGTCTGAAAGCGGTAGGGGCAGGAGTAGGAGAACAAGGCGGACGGGGACAGGGACGGACGGGACAGAGACAGGGGCTGGGTTAAGCGCAATCGCTGGCCAACCAAAAACAAAGACCTGGCAGATAGCAAACAACAGCGGAGGAGGGAGCGAAGCATGGGGACGTGAGGCAAGAGCTAGCAGTTGGGAAGAGAGGAATGAGGGCAATGCAATGCATGGCTGGTTTGTTGTTGCTGATTGCTTGCATGCAAGTTGTTGTTGCTGTTGTTGTTGTAGTTGTTGTTGCCATAATTATGGCAGGCGCGCGAATATTTTGTTTACATTTGGCGCGCATTGCAGACAGGCAACGGGCAACGTGCAACGTGCAACGTGCAACATAAAGGGGCAAAAAGTTTCATTTCGCGTGCTCCGCCTACTCTTTGCCGCATGTGTTGCCAGTTCCCGAGTCGCATGCCTCCCCCGAGTCCCGCCACATATGCCAGCTCCCATGCCCCTTGCAATTTTCTTCCGGCCGCCGTCTGGCTTCGCTTGCAGCTTGTTGGCAACAGTTTTGTTGTTGCCACAGTTGCCACACTTAAAAGTAACCCCCCGAAAAAAAAAGCACTCGCAAAATGGCCTAAATGGTAGGCGCATGACGTGAATGGAGACGGGCAGGTGAAGGGAGGCAGACTGTTGCAAAGAGTTGCATTGTTGTCAGCGCTCATGTTGCATGTTGTTGCCCTGAGCGACGGCGGCGCTTAGTGTGTGGCATGTTCATGCGCAGACGGACAAAGACGAACTCAAGATGCGCTACACCAAATCATGATGATGAGGTGAGACTATATCGATGGAACAGTCAGTCAGTATAGGGAATGTATTCCAATAGGAAATTACTTCGACCATTTGAAGTTGAGATCGCAGAAAAATGCCAGTAAAATGTCATTGTTCTTGTCACATGCCTCAGGTCAATTGGAGATACAACAAATTGTGGCACTTGCTCATTTGAACTCGGTAAGGGCCCCTCCTCTCTCACTCGGAAGTACGGATATGCATACATAATTCTCCTACCTTTGTCAGTTTCTTGACCCTTTCAAGCACACACACACATACACACACACATACACAGGCACAACATGGCCAAAGGGCATCTTTATAACTCTGTGTATGCCTCGCGTTTGTTGCAAATTATTTCTTGTTTTTGTTGCTCCCCCCCAAAAAACATGAGGAAGCGGACAAAGTTGCGATTAGTGCTGCACTCTCTCCCATTCCTTCTCACTCCTTCTCTGTCTCGCCCCGTCTCTGTCTTTGCTTGCCACTGGAGTGGAAACACTCATTTGGCTCTGTTTAGACATGTAGTGCAACTGGAAAAAATCTTCATAATGGCTGCCACAGGCCGTCGTCGTCGTTGCAATGCAATTTTCACCGCCGACGCCGCAGCAATTTGCAGTTACTTGTTGTTCTTGTTGTTGCTGTTATTGTTGTCGTTGTTGTTGTTGTTGTTGCTGTTGTTGTTGCCGTTGCTGTTGCAGCTTGTTTCACAAATGGCGTCGCATTTGGCGTTGTTAATGGCGGCGGCGTCGCTGGCGTTGTACGTGTGCATTACCGAGTCGTTGTTGTTGTTCTTGCTGGGGCTGGAGCTGGAGCTGGGGCTGGAGTCGACGTCTTGGGCTTGTTGTGCCATGTGTCACGGCATTGCAGTCATGTTGACATCATGTGACCAGGCAGCAAAGAAAGACTGTGTGTGCGAAAGAGAGAGATACAGCCATCAAGAGAGGGAGAGTGAGGCAAATAATCGAGACATAGGCCTAGGCCTGAGGTTGCCTGGCACTTGTCGACAGTGCATGGAGGGGATAAATGTTGTCGAGGGGTGGTTGGGGTAGGGTAGAGAGGCTTGTGTCCATGTGTGTGCTGATTGTCTTAAATTCATTTGCCAAGTTTAAATAAACACACAACACGAGTGAAAATATGTGGAAAAAGTGGAGCGAGTTAAGCGACTAGACAAAGGTTAAAATAATGTGGGGTGGAGAGAGGGGATATCAAGTTGACAGCGAAGACACTGGCGGAACGGAGGGAGCTAGGGAGGTAGGGAGGTTGGGGTGCGACATGGCAAAAGCAACTTAAAGGCGTGACAGTAATTAATTATTTTGTCGTATGGTAAATTAATAAACCAAATGGACTTTGTTTCACTTGACATGTTTGCACTCGTTTGCTTGGTTAGTTTCTCGAGTCTGTCGATTGAGAGAACGGGTGTGCGAGTGTGTGTACAGGCATATGTGTATGTGTTGTGCAAAATACATAATTGCTTACATTAGCGTAATTGGTGCAATATGAGAGTTGAGTGAAAGAAACACCTCCAACTATTGGATTAATGCGCTTTTGATATGCTGCTGATGGGTATTTCATAGATAAAAGAAAAAATAGATACGCTGAGTTGTTTTATATGTACGATTCAATTGTTGAAAGGTCGAGAATTGGTAATCAGTTTTATATACATAATTAATATATATTTATTAATACTGGCAAAGTGAGCAAATTAACTGAAAAGTGTTATGAACTGATACAGAAATTAGAACAAGACTAACGAATTGTACTTGTAGCATTGGGAGAGTTTCGAATTTAGGTGAGTTGGGTTCTTTAAGAGATTCAATTGTTAAATGGTCAATGGTCAGGGAATTAGTACAAACCTGGTTCTGGCAATCGGTTATAACTTATGGCAAACAACAATAATGTCAACCTCAAGTAACTTGGCAGGAAAACTCGAACTCGTACACGAAGCAGGACTCCGTCTCAGTCTCAGTGTCAGAGTCTTTCTCCGCCTTGCAGGCAGATGTGTAAAAGCATTTCTCTAAATAGATGAGCGCCACAAAGTATGCTATAAATTCCATTTTAATTTACCTGCATGTAATTTATGCCTTTTGACTTCTTAAGCATTTTATAACCTCCCCAATAGGAGGAGTTGCAATGACAGGAGTCAAGCAGAGGGGACAACGAATGGGATGGAGGGGAGATAGGGCTAACAAACATTGCCATTGGCATGTCCATTGTATTTACATGGACATCTACGTTTATTTGTCAATACACAAATTTCATATACTAGTTTTAGTATTGGCTATTGTCGGGACTTGAACTCGAGGGGGCAAACGGCGGGGCAGGGCATTGGGCGTGCCACTGCAAACAAATATTGCTGCCGGACAGCTCGACACGGATACACACACCCACACACACACACACACACACATACGCATAAATAGAGAATATCTACAACAAGACAACACGCAAAATTTATTAAACACAAACAATAAGGAAAATGCATTTAAGGAGCTAAAGGAGGAGGTGAAGGAGAGAAGGAGGGCGGGAAATGGGTGTGCTCGGCAAGGACAACAAGGCAACTAAATTGCATTACAGACATTACGCAGGACATGCGGGCAGACGGACTAACAGACAGAAAGCCGGAGAGACAGACAGACAGACAGACAGGCAGAAGCGTCGGATGGCAAGACAAGCGACAAGGATGTTGCAGCGTTGCACATTTGGAATGGAATACCAAATTCCTGCCACTTGAGCACTTGCATATTGAATGGCAAACTATACAATATACAACTATATACTATATATATATTCATATATATATATATCCTATTTATATATGTGTAAACTTGTGTATATAAGTGACAGTCCATATATTTTGGAGAAATTGGCAGGCGGGCGTAGTTCTGAGCACATTGGATTTGCGGGTGTGGCTAAGAAAACGGTAAATTTCAGAGTGCAGCATCACAACAAGAACAACAACAACAACAACAACAATTGCTTCCTGTGTGTGTGGCAAATTGCATGTGCAGACAACTGCGAGTTCATCGCTCAAAAGTTCAATTGCCAGCAGCCGCAGAGAATCAGCATCAGAATCACAATCACAATCACAATAGACAGAGAACTTGATTGTGAACTGAATGACGAGTGGCAAAATTGAAACGCCCACAGCTGCCGGAAATCTGAACAAAAACAAAAAACAACAAAGGGGTTAAGCAAAGCAAAGGACAAAAGCAACGCATGCGCCAAAGGATCGAGAGTTAAACAAAAGCCTAAGATTGACAGGCATTTCCGTTTTCAGTTTCAACTCGAGAGAGAAATTAGGAGAAATCCAGGTGTCTTCTGTCTTCTATCTTCTGTCTACTGTCTAATGGCTACTGGCTGTTGGTTACACTTTTTTCTTCTTTTGTAGTGTGAAATCGTTGAGTCAATATTAGAAATCTAACATGACAAACTACAACTAAAACAAATAGAGAATTGTAATAAGCGCCAGCAATGTTAGTCGATGATTAGATTAGCTTGCAACTGCAACTACCACACACACACACACACATACACACTCCTACACCAGACCACTTTCACTGAAGGGGGCGGGGAAATGAGAACAGGGGAGGTCTGTTTACTCACTGACGCCACTGTGGCGGCGCGCCTGCTGCAAGATTTATGAGAAGCAACGGCCAGACCCTGCCCCTTCTCCTATCCCTCTCCCTATTTTCGACCCAGAACTTGCAGCACGTTGAGTTGTGAGTTTGTTTGCCCATTTGGCGCTACTGAAATGCGTTGCAGTTGCAGGCGGAGAACGACAGAATTGAGGACATTTTGAGTGGCAGCGCTGATAAGCATGGGCGGAGCAGAGGAAGGGGTTGCACACACTGGTCAGAGATGCAGATAAACATTTACCGAAAAAGTAAAAAAAAAAGAGAGAACATAATAAAATAAACGCCATTGAGCAATAGTTTTGGGAACGCATTTCAAGTGCAGCAGTTCAACACCCGTTGACAGGTTCAACTTTTTCCTATACTCGCTTGTGTGTGTTGTTGCGTGTGTGCGTGTGTGTGTGTGTGTGTGTATGTGTTTTATTAGACTCGTTGCCCAGACTGGCAATGATTGATCGATCCTCCGCTTGTTTTACGTACTGCATGTGGGTAGATTGTAAATCTTCTATGCCGCAGCAGTGTTAATTGAATTGTGCGTACTGTAAATTTATTTCTGTGATTTTCCATTTTCTTTTCCCTACTTGCAGCATCCCTACCCATCCGAGGACCAGAAAAAACAATTGGCGCAGGACACCGGCCTAACGATACTGCAAGTAAACAATTGGTGAGTATTCCTCAGATTAAGATCTTGATTAAGTCTGACTTTGTAAAAGCCAATCAGTATGTGCTACTGGGTCACTAACCGTTTGTCCATTATGCAAAACAATATTTAATTTGTAATAGGAACATGAATTGGTCTACCACCAAGATCAAGATATTATCTTTTAATTTAACTTATTCTTGTTAATAGAATTTAGAAGCAAACAAACAAATATTTATCAGGCATATGTTCGATTTGCATGTTTATACCTTTCTAAGGCCATTTTCGATGTGATTCCATTGCTCTCGAGTCTCGCTGTGAAGGTGATGGCCAATAGAGTTGGCGGCGCAACTGATGGTAGGATATACAAGGCCATTAGGTGCACGCTTTATGCCATTTGCCGTTGTTGATGAAGGAACAAACCTCCACCTCCACTTCAACCAGAAACAGAATCAAAAACCAAACTAAAACCAGAGCACATACAAAAGCTGTAATATCATCTTACAGTAGAGGTCTAACAAAATTTATAAGGCAGCTTGCACCTACGCCAAAAAAATGCTGAGAGAAGCTGCCATGTAAAAGTGCAAATGTAGGCAAAAGAAATGTGGCAAACAAAGTTATGGGGCATGTTGTCTGGTTTGTTGGCAGGCAAACATATTCTAGAGGCTGGCTAGGTTCACATTAAGCAGAGCTACAGAGCTACAGATCTACAAACTTGTCGAGAGCTTGAAGGCGACTTCATCAAATTTTGCACATTATGCGACATGCTGCAAAACTTGACACCTGGCAGCCAATGCAAAAGACAAGACAAGCTTCTAAGCTGCTGCTGGCTGCAGTTCTTGTTGCTGCACGAGTTGCAACCAGATTCAAACAGAAAGCCCCCATGCTGGAGGGCAATGGATGGTTCTGGTAGATTGAGGGCGGAGGATGAGGGGATTGCTACAAAAGCTTGGAGAGAGCCAGTTAAAAGCGTTGCTGAATCTTTTATGCAGTTGCCGTTTGGCAACGACAAGTCGGGGCAACATGTCTGTGGCATGGAATGCTTTTAACCAGAGACAGGCCATAATAAAATCTAGCGAAAAATGTGTGAGCCGCAGTTGGAGCTCGGAGCTTGGAGTTTGGAGTTGGAGTGTGTATGGATTGGGTTGGGTTGGGCGAACTCGATGGGAAGGCACTCAGCTCAATTAAATTGAATTTCGCGCTCACTGAAGCACACTGCAAATTAACAAATACGAGCAGAGAAGCCCAAGGACTGTGGCGAGAAAGTGCCAAGGAGTGGGAAAAAAGGACTCCTGCCCATTTCGCTTAAGCACGCAACGCTGCGTAGACAACAACTCTGAGAAGGCAAATGCTGACAGAGAAAGAAAGAAAGCCAGTCACGAGAAGAAAAAAAAGAAGAGAAAAAAAAAAAAAACGTTAGCAGAAAATAGCAAAATAAAATGTTGACACTTTTGGTTATTTATGGGCTGGCAGACGACACCTTCGCCAAAGCACTAATCCAAGGGGAATGGCCATTGCCATGGGCTTCTTGGAGCACCACCAACGGCAGCTAAATGTGTATTTATTTTGCGCAATTTGAGGAGCAGAAAAAAAGAAGGAAACTGCGTAAGAAGCAATTCAAATGACCAACAGATATAGAGAGAGAGAGAGAGAGTGGTAGAAAGCAGGAGAGAGTGAGAGAAGGGAGGAAAAAGTCCATTAACACCCAATAAGAAGAAAAAGTAAGACGGTTAGACAGCAGAGGACTTCAGTTCTGTTACTGTGGTAATCGAAAAAGTTTTGTTGTAGCCAAGTTTTAAATATTAACGCTTACTTACAGCTGCAGAGGCAAGAAAAAAAAAGTTATAATTATGGCGTAAGTACATAAATAACGCTGCAAATGGTACACTATGGTAAGGGTACGGGGTTTTGTGGCATTACGAGCACATGCCACATGCCGCTTGCCGCATGCCGCATGCCACATGCCACATATACCCACTATTGTTGTTTCCTGTGCTCGGTTCCCTTTTTGCAAGGAGGCAGCCAATCAAGTCAGCAGCCAGCGGCCAAATCGATTTGCAGCTTACAACATTGCGTCGCATCGTCTGACGTCTTGTGGCTGAAACGTTCCAGAAATCGTTTGCAACGGAACTCAATTCCATTTTGTCGTTTTGATAAACGATTCCAGGGCGTTGCAACAATTTCCGCCTCAAAATGAGCAACTGAAATGAACTGCAAATTGAAAAACAAAAAACCAAATGAAACAAACCCAAAAAAATAAGAAGAAAACGAAAACGAAAAGGAAAAAGTTAAATATCTTATACATATGTAAGGAATGGGATTTCAGGGGCTGCTTTCAGTGCATTAACCTCTACTAAATCGCAATGAGTTAGCTCATTGTTGTTTTTGGCTAATGTCTGACTTGTTCTGTTCCTGTTCTTGTTGTTATTGTTGTAGTTGTTATTATTTTTGTTTTTATTTGACTTTTTTTATGTGTATGTCTCCGTATGTTTTCTGTGTCAACATCGTTTGAGTTGCCCCCAGAACTGACTGTCACTCCTGCAACGGCAGCGATGGCGGCTTTTTGCTTTAATCATTTCATTTCTGTGGTTGATCCTTCACGCAGCGGATCAGCAACTGCAGCGACGGCCTGCTTATTATTTCTTATTGCATTTATTAAACGACAATCATAACCAAAGTCGGCATTGAGCTTTGTAAAGGCGACCATTCTCATTCCCATTCCCATTCCCAGCTCACAGAGCTCCCCATTGATGTGGCCCGACTCTCAGACTCTGTCGGCCTGGCCACTGGCCAGCAAAAAGTGTGACTCTGGCGAAGATTTGGTTTAGTTTATGGCTAAGTTGCGCACATAAAGCAGGCTGCTGCAAATCCCCGCAGTCTACTGAAATCATTTATAAATAATTCATAAATCCAACTGTTGTTGTGATCTGCTTAATTAAAAAAACTGAAACTAATATATATATATATATATCTCTCTCTCTCTTTTGTCTTTGTCTCTTACAGGTTCATCAATGCGAGACGAAGAATTGTGCAGCCGATGATCGATCAATCGAATCGAGCAGGTAAATATCAATAATTTCCAACCTCCCCTTCCTACTCCCTATCCTATCCTTATCCTCCTCTGTGAATAAAAAAATAACCATAACTATGAAATAGCGCAGAGCAAGAAAGAAAGAGCAATTAGGAGCTATGCCTAATTTCGAACGCAATTTCTAATTATGTGAATTTTTTTCTCTCTCATTTTGCAACAAATGCGAATCTCTCAACAGTTTATACACCGCATCCAGGTCCCTCCGGTTATGGTCACGATGCCATGGGCTATATGATGGACAGCCAGGCGCATATGATGCATCGTCCGCCCGGCGATCCGGGCTTCCATCAAGGATACCCCCACTACCCGCCCGCTGAATACTATGGACAGCACTTGTAATGCAACGCTAGCGACGGATACGGGATGAATCCGCAAGCCGATGTGGAAGCCACTGGCGCAGTCGGGGTTGGCGCTGGCGGAGCTGAAGCTGAAACTGAAACTGTAACCGAATCCAAGAGCGAAGCGCGAGCGGAAGTGGGAGTGCCAGCAGGCGGAAGCGGATGTTGAGCAACAAGCTGATAGCGATAAAGCCAAAATCATAGCTTAAAACAAAAAATTACTACTACTACATAGCAGAGAGAGAGAGAGAGAGAGAAGCCAGGATCAGGATCAGGACCATTTAACAGAACTAACAAACCGAGTGGCAATATCAGTCAAGTAATAGATCAAAGTAAAATTGTAGTAAAATCATAAGGAAAAACAAAATGTAAACAAAATGATGATATTAGCTAATCAAAAGGGCAATGCAACAGCAACAGCAACAGCAGTATCAACAGCAGCAGCAGCAACAACAACAACAGCAACAACTACAACAACAACAACGTCAACAGCAGCAGCAAAAAAAAAAAAGAGAAAGAAAAAAACATTTTATAATAAAATGAAACTATTTGTGTATAACTTAAACATAAATAACTACAACAAGCAACAAAAGAAGAGGAGAAAGATATTTATGCATAAACAAAATGAAACGCTTAGCTCTAAGTTAAATAGACATACACACGCTCACACTCACACACACACCCACACACACACACACACCCACACACACACACACACATATATATACACACATGTTTGGCAAACAGCAAGAAGAAGAAAATGTTTACTTATTGAATTCTTATATGCAAATCTTAACTTCGAAAGCTACAAAAGGCAATATTTCGCAGCATGAATTTAGGCGCAATCCAAAACAAAAACTTAAGCTATATTTTGGTCAAATGCAGGCCAAAACAACTGATTTGATTTGTTTTACAAAACTAGTTTTTAATTTTTAATTTGAATTTAGTAAATGGCCCCGCCCACCAGCAGCACAGCCCCGCACACAAAGCAATAGAGAGATCCATACTGAAAACAGACCAGAAGCTGCGTACAATTCTATAATTTACAGAAGAAAAAACGGAAATTAATTAATTAATGAAAAATGAAAATGAAAAGGAGAAGGAGAAGGAAAATTCTTTGCTAGAGTTTAGTTTCTTTGTTTAGTTATGTAACAAGTCAGTTGTAGTAAACGCTTTTGTTTTCTTATATATGTAGTATAATATACTTACCTTTGTTTGTACGTATGCATACAAATGTACATATATAAACAGAACGATAACTAATTAAACCTAATGATAACTGATTAATTACCAACTACTTACTTATATATGTATATGTACATCTTAGGTTTAGCACTCTTATTTAAATTAATTGAATTGTTTTCTAATTTTACGCAATGCAAAACTTAAACAAAAAAAACTAAAAACTGAAACGAAAGCGGAAATTGAATTTAATTTTGATTGAAGAAATTTTAATTATTTTTTTTAATATATTCATTTTTTGTGTGTGTATTCGTAGTATTATTTCCAAGAAAATCACATGTTTGACTATATAAAAACTATGCTAAAAGATGATAACTTGTATGTGGTGTATACACATAAATAATACAGAATAAACAGTACACAATAAACAATAAACCATAAGCATGCGAATATGTACACATACGTATACATATACACACATACACATATATACATAAAAATAAATATATAAATAATAATTATTAAATTATAAATAATTTCTAATTGTACTTTTATTTATGTATTTTAATTTGTATGCGTTATATTTAGTTACTATTATTATTATTATTATTATTATTATCATTATTATTACATTTACTTAATTAAAGATTTAATTTTAAAAACAATATACAAAATGGAAAGATTAAATGATGAAAATACGAGTAAAATGCATCAATGAAAAATAATTTGAAAAAATAAAATTTTCTGTGTTTTTATTTTAATTTTCGTTTTTCCCCGTTTTCAGAAAACAGGGCATAACCAATTTGTTTTGTTACTTTTTAAAATTAGTTTGGCAAACTTGCCGTATACAGCGGGTCGACTCTCAAAGAGGATTTTGTGAATATTTCTGTTGGATCTTATCGTTTATCTGCGTCACTTTCTGTAAATTTAAGCAATTGAACTGAATTCAGAAAGCACAAGTGCGTTTAAATTGAATCTACACAGTTTATACCAAAAACAAAAAAATAAATTTAAAAAATGAATACTAAAATCGTAACGAATATACGTAATGCAAAGAGAAAGAAACTGAAATTTAAGTGTTGTACAATTTCATTTTGAATATAGACGTACCACATAAATGTTTGAAATTGAGTACCTTTTTTAAGCTCAGTTATATGAAAGTGAATATCATTTGGCTAATTATACTTAACAAGTGCAAGTGCATCGAGAGCTTAATTTTTGTAGATATTCCTGATTTGCTTAGCATACACACATCACACAACATCATATTGAAAGTAAAAAAATCCATACATCTACTTATAACTATACTTGAAACAATCACTCAAACGTATACGAACTTCTCAAAGAATACCCCAGAAAGAGGAATTATGCTATTGTTTTGCACAGATACAAAAAGAAAAATGTAACTACAAAAACATATTTACAAATTGCTAGAGGGAAATGTTTTTTCGCCAGCCCTAAGTATTTAAAATTAAAACAAGAAAAAGAAAACGCAATTTGAAATTTTCAATATAAATATACAGAATTATACGATTTATGCATCGATAGTAATATATTAGACTTTATGGTAGTTAAATAATCAATACAAACCATTGACTTGAGAAACGATTAATCGATTAAGCGCAAATTGTACAGAACGCCTTAAATGAAAAACCCAAAATTGAATGAGCGAAAGATGTATACGAGTCTATATCTATGCATATATAATATATATGTATAAGTATATATAGAATATAAACTATAAATACCTAGATATATTATTATTATTAATTTTTAAAACCAAAAATTATATTAAATATGTATGTTTAATGGCTTAAGCACAAGGAACCAAAATTCAGTTAGAATGAAAGAGAGCACAAATGCGATTCATCTTCGTAGGACTGTTAACATGTTGAGAGCAAACCAGAAGGAGTCTGAGATGGATATATAGAGAGATAGAGAGAGAACATGTTTGTGGCATTGTTTATTTGTTTTAAGTACATTTAACACTACAGCTTCTTGACGAATTAAAATAATTATTTGATATGGACACGTAAAAATTCTTCAGTTTCCTATTGGGAACTCTTATTTCTCTCTTTGTGCCAACATGTTAACTGCTTCCGAGGCATTTCGCATCAAACTAAAAGCTTGTAAATTGAAACCGCTGCATGATGTATTATGTGTTACACGAAAACAGAGTTTAGAATCAAGATGAACGTAATTTAGAAATGAAACGAATCGAAATTTATTTTGTATGTGGTGATCGCTTGGCTTGGCATCTTCAAATGCGCCCGTTATGTGTCAGTGTTGATAAGCGTTGCATACATGTAAGTAGTTGGATGATGGAAAAATTGAAAGGAGGAGGTGGGTTGAAAAACCTATTCAAGTATATGCAAAATACAATTATGAATAATAAATAAAAATAATAATATTGTATATGAAATGAATTTAAAGGCTTTTTATGTTTCAACCTTTTTTTTCGTATCAGAATTTAAATTAAAATGTGATTTTTCTCGAAACTTTAATGTATACGCCGTAAATATTTAATATGATTATTAAGGACGACAGCAACATTTATTACGATGATTATATTTACATATAAATATTTAATAATTATTGTACATTTTTGATAAACTCTCATTGAAAATATTTTGTAAATAGTGCAAGAACTTGCATAAATTATAAAAGCATGCATAATTAAACCCATGACGGGGAAAAAAACTAAAGGCAAAAAAAAAAAGAAATAAACTGTATTTAATGCTAGTTTGTAATTACCGGAGCAAATGCAACCCTGAGCATAGACTAAAAGTGCACAAACGATTTATACAACTTACAACTTACCCACGCGACAGCATCGGATGATATAGAGGAGCGAGACAGAAATACAGAGAGAGAGAGAGAGAGAGAGACATACACACACACACACACACACATGCATACACCCATAGTAAGTGCGGGCGAGCGAGTGAGCGAGATACACAGTGTGCACTTGATGGAGTTAGAACAGGAGAGAGAGCTAACTCTGTATTTGCAATAAATAAGCAAATTAACATTAACAAAAAGAAAAACAAAAAAAAAAAAATAAAATAATAAAAAAAATTAATATATTTATATGAAATAAAATAAATCAATGTTTGTGCGTGTAAAAATTAAATTTAACTAAATTTCTAGATTTAAATGAAAAATAAAATGAATATATAAAAATTAAACTTGAATATATTGAAGAGAAAAGTATCATTAACTTAATAAACTAATTGAAGCTTCTATGTAAAGAAATAAAAAACAAAACAACTAAGATTATGGGAATATTGGAGACGTAACTAGAACAACAACTCGATGAAATAAAGATAAAGAGGGAGAGGGAGAGCAAAGGAAATGCAAAATATGAGAAAATATTGAACATAATTTTCAATTGTAATAAATTATGAAATAAAAGATTATGAAATCCAAAATGTTTATTTGTTATGTGGAATGTGGAATGTTGAATGTATATTTTCATCATGGGAATTCCCAGTATTCACAACGATTTGCAACTGACAACTGATGTGGGTGTCTGTGCGCCATTTGCCAACTGCTGTCAGATGGTCAACTGTATAACTATCCGATCCGATCCGAACTGACCAAATAGACATTCAAGGGTTAGAGCTCGGCCAATCCATTGCGTGCCTTGGCCATATATCTTGCTCGCCTTCCCGGTCAATATAATTGAACAATAATTGCCTGGAACTTTTGTGCGGGACACACGCTTCATCTGCTCCGGTTTCCGCTTCAGCTCCCGCTTCCAATCCCACTCCTGCTTCGTGAACTGCAGACGCTGTTGGAGTAGGCATTAGTTGGCCATCAGTTGGTGTGAAGTGTATGCACTTTTCATTCTTTCTTTTCTTTGGCAGCCGCTGCTAATTTCAAACCAAATTCAATGCTGCAACAGCTGTGGGGATTGCCACGCACCCTGCCTTCATACACATACCAGACACACACACAGACACACACACCAGACACACACGCTTGACCAACAAATTCAATTAATATTAATTAGCCAAGGTGCTGAGCTGGTTGCTTGGCCCGCACGCTGCGTTGGACGCTGTTGCTTATCTCTCCCACAAACACGTACACACACACACACACACACACACACACCTATATATAAATGGAGTTTTAATCATTTTCCAAGTGTGAAATTTAGTTGCGTTTAAGTTGCCTATAATTAGTAGCCTGGCACACACACATTAGACACAACATTAGACAGACGGAGGGACGCTCATTTGTGACACCACCAACCTCCCCCGCTTTATAGGCTTGCCCCCTCTGTTCACTCTGCCCTCCCTGTCCACATCTGTAATTACTTTTACGAGCTGTTTACAGCTGCTCCAAGTGCCCATTATGCGGTGGCGTACAAAATTTCTGCTGTCAATTTATGCAAATTTCTTATATATTTGGCCAAAGTTTTTCATTCTGTCGCGCGAGCTGTCCACCTACACAAACTTCTTAATACATTTGTAGCAATTGCAGTTCCCTGACCCCATCCCTATTCGCAGTTACCGGTAATCTTTCCCTCCTCCCGCTCCACTCTACTTTGAGCTTGTTGTTTCTGAAACTTTAATTTATTTTCATTGCGCATTTTGATGCTCGTAATTCCCTCGTTATTGTTGCCTCCTGTCGCCTGCTGATGTTGCCTCCTGTGCCCTTGTTATTGTTGTTGTTGTTGTTGTTGTTGTTGTTATTGTTGTTATACTGTCACGCTTGGTGTTGGCATCATTACTTTGTGCCATTGTGTTGTTGCTCTCGTTTTGCATATGAATATGATTTGAGAGAACGAGACAAAGAAATAACATTGTAAACTGCGCTTACAAAAGCCACAGCCCCTCAACCAAGTTCCCACACCCTGTCCCTGTCCCTGTCCCTGGTACAACCCAGCCCTTGCCTTAGTCTTTCCGTGGTGGTTGCTATTTTAATTTCATATTTTTTTCCAACAACGTTGCTACGTACTCTACACTTTTATAATTTCAAAGCAGATTAATGTTGCGCATATGTGACACCATTTTATGCGACGGGTTTATCTCTTTTATGGCATCATCATCATCCTCATAGCACCATGAACCATATACATATACATACTTACAGCTCGTATGTTCTCACATTGGAAAAGGGGCGTACGACAACGACTAGGAAATGTGTAGGTCTTATTTTCAGCAAGGAGCTCGGGCAGGACTTAAGTGGGATCAGCTCAGCACCTGGCTAAATGCGTGCCCAGATCAAAGCAGATGCAAGTGCAGTGGAAGATGGAGAAAACGGGGTCTGGATCTACTTATAATAAATAGTACTTGATTAGACACTTGATAAATTCAATCACAATATATATTCAAATATATATCACTGTTTCTTCTAATTCCCCGACCTATGTTTTGATTCTGTTCTCTCCCAAAATGAAAATAGTTTCATACATATTTGTTGTTTCTGTTTGAAGTAGATTAGTAAATTATATATATGAAATAATAATAATTATGATATATTTTTATTTAAATACTAAAGATTGCAATAGCCGAAACGAAAATTAACGCAAATCTCTCAAATTCAAATTCAAATTCATTGTAAGCACAAAAAGTGCATTAAGCTATCGACAATAGGAGTCTTTTGTGTTGTGAATGAAATTTATACCCAATCAGCAAATGCTAATTTGGTTAGCACATTTTCAGTCAGAGCCCCCAAATACTTGTTTGGAGCAGAAGCTATTGTCTTTTGTAATGTGATATGAATCCCATTCATGGTAAAGCTGTCAAGACATCCATCCACTCATTGGGATTGCCTCGAGCTATGAATTTGTGTTCCAGTCCGAGGCTCATTAATGCACTTTACATAATCGCAGAATCATTCAGACGACGATAACAATGGGAGACGGCGTATATTCAGGGACTACAATGGGAATGCGAGACACAGTTGATGTCGAGAGCTGGACGGGATTTTAGGTGTGAGTTACAGTTTCAGTTTGAGTGTGAATGTGAGTTTGAGTTTCTGTTTGAATTTGAGTGTGGGTGCAAGTTACAGAATGAATTGAAATGTTTTCGGATAATTTAAATGACTTAAATTATGTAAATTGTCGCAGCAGACAAAGACTCTGCAATGCGATGAGTGGCGTGCGATGCGTGGCGCGACGTTCTCTCATTTGTCCCAGTCTCCAGTCGCAATCGCAGTCGCAGTCGCAGTCGCAGTCACAGTTCCTCATTGTCAACTCTTGTGCCGTCTCGTGAAATGCACTGCCCCCGATAAAGTGGGAAAAGCGGCCAGACTCGTAGTCAGCCTCGTAGCCGTAGTCATTGCCATCAGCCCGCACTAGATTCACTTACAAATTTAATTAAGTTCAATTGAAAGTAACACCACGGCCGTTGTCGTCATCGTCATCGTGGACGTAGACATCTGCGAGTAGGTGGAAAAGGAGGAGGATGAGGAGGAGGAGGAGGAGGAGGAGGAGGAGTAGCTCCACGCGGACTCGTCGACTTGGGCAATGTGGCGACAATCCAAAAACTTTGTTTTGACAATTGATACAATGAAAAATTTAGTGCGATAAACGACGAGACGTCCACTTGCTGCGTGGGTCGCCGGGCGGCAGCTGTAATATCGTGTTCGCTTTACACTTTCATCAGAGAGTATAGAGTGTAGATAGAGCGTGCCTCGTGTGTGTACTTGCCCCACATCAGCTTGGCATGAAAGCTTCAGGCATTCCTGGCATCATTTTTATATAACCGCAACTATATATACATATATGTGTATTTGTATCCACTCGTACTTGCAGATACATATGTATCTACACATCTGCAGTGTATCTGGTTGATGTCTAAATTTACATAATTGAATTTGTTTGCTTGATTGTCGAGCTGTCGATGCTCAGACCCGTGCGGGGGCCACTCACAAAAATGACAATTGCTAGTTCCGGTCGTTTGCAGTTTGAAGTGCCATTGACACAGGCCACAGACTGAAGCGACACAGCAGTTAGCAGTTTGATGAAATGAGAGAGCAGGCAACCCGCGGAAGCGGAGCAACCCTCATGCCTTTGCCAATGCCGATGCTGATGCTGATGCCGATGCTGATGCTGATGTCGACGAGCGCAAAAATCAACGCAATTTGTCAATAAAAATGTAACTCGAACAGATTGTGAAGTGTGCGAATGTGCTCGAAACAATCGCTGGGCATAAATTATAGTCAACATATATGCGCGAGGAGATTCAGTGCGGGAGTAACTGCATCTCTCTGTAGATTCTCTGGCTGCGGGTTGCCGCATACGCATACTCCATTCCCCTGACAGTATTTGGGACTTGGTTTGACTTTAATAACTATAATGATTTCCAATGCAGATTAAACGATCAGATTATGCTATTGTTGAGACTTTCAAGTAGCCCGTAGACTTTTGGCTGATTGTGTGAATCCAAATTGAGTTATTTGCAGGCAGGAATCAAATTGTGCCGCCATTTGATGCACTATAAATGGAATGAATTCTAGTCTCAACATAAATATAAATATAGATATAATACACTTATGATTGAGGTCAAATGAAAGCCATCTCGACACGATTCTTTCCAATTTTCTAACCAAGCATCCCGATTATAATTGGACACAATTTCAAGGCTTTACCAGAGAATAAAGAATATTTATATCAATACTAATATTTAACTTTTATATTCGATATTTAGTGGTAGTAGAGTCATTTTCCAATATGTATATTTGTTGCGCATAAAACTCGAGAATCAATTTAATTTGAGTTAATCAATTGCACTTCGGTAGTTTGGTATGGAAACGAGCTCTGATTTGATATGCCATAAATAAAATTCGCAATCAATTTTAATGCATTTGACTGCAATCAAAAATGTTGTCTGCCAGTTGACTTTTAGCCAGGATTTTCGAAGCATCGTAAAGTCTTGCTAGAAATTCATACAAAAGATTCCTAGACAAGGGCCACACCCACTTGCAGTTTCACGCCCACTTTCAGATTGGATGCCAACAAAAATACAAAAGTAAATTCTATTGAAAACATGGCAGAAACGACAGTTTCGTTTTGTTGGAATGCATCTGCATTTGTTAAGATATTGCAGATGTGGCTAACACCGATACAATAGAATAGTAAAGAATTTATATATGTGTATATATATTTATATATATCTGAAGACCAAGGCGAGAATGTTGCAGCACAACAAATTTGTACAACAATTGGAAATGTCTGCGTTGTTTTGTGGTCAACATTTTGCGCATGTCAACAAATTTGTTGTATGTGGGCAAAATTATAAAAGTCGCAATAATTTCCTAAAATCCTTGAATATTTTTGTTTGCCAAGCGAGCGAGAGAGCGAGAGATGGTTAGGGAGAGGGAGAGGGACGGAGAAAGATAATAAAGACTGATATATGTTTGTATAAATTGTATAAGGAGTTCAACTGCATTGTTGTTGCAGCAACTGATGATGATAATGATGATGATGATGATGATGATGATGATGATGAGGATGTTGCTGCATTTTATTTTATGCTTCCTTCCGTTTTTAAGACGAACTTTGCTCAGTTCCCTTCCAACTGCTGCCCCGTCGGCTCCCAAACTTCTCTGTCTTCGACCCACGCATACATTTTTCGCACTTAATGCTTAATTCAGTTACATCTGCTCTGCTTTGCTTTAGCCAGCGAAATGTTGTTGTCGCAACATTGACAACGTCGTTGTTGCTGCTGCTGTTGTTGTTATTGTTGTTGTTGTTGTTGTTGTTGTTAGTGTCGTCGTTGATATCGTTGTTGCTGCTACTGCTGCTTCCATTGACAATGACATCATCATTATTGCGTGCTGAACTTCAGCTTCCTTCTGAATGTGAATGTGAATGTGAATGTGTATGCGGTCGTCTTGTTCTTGTTCTTGTTCTTGACTGTCACATCTTTGTTATATTTTTGCACAAAATAAATGAAGTAAAGTAATATTATTGCACTTAGACCGCATTAAGTTGTACGTGGCAATCTGTGCTGCTGCTGCTGCTGCTGCTGTTGCTGCTAGTGCTGTTGCTGCCACACTGGGGTAAGATGGCATTCGGGTTTACTTAGTTTTCAAATTTAAGTGCCAGGGATTTTCTATGAAATTAGCCAAGGAAATGCCAAAGGCAGCGACAGCTACCACAACCCTGTGCTAATAAAACCATAATCAAGTATACGCACTTACAATGCTGCAGTTATCCCTCCCCTCCCCCTCTTTCACCACTATCGTCTTTTTCATTCCATTCTCAGCGTCGTGATATCTCTCCTCCGCTCTTTGTTAACAATGGAAAATTGCTGTTGACATGATTTTGCACTCTGGCATCGACTGCATTCGGCAATTAGATTTATCCCTGCGCCCTCTCTGCCTCTTTTCTGGGGTCTATCTAACAACCTTTGCGGACTCGGACTCGGAATCGGATTCGGTTTCAGTTTCGCATTGAAATCGTTTTGGTGGACACCATGGCAAAAGTGCAGCGTTGCAGTTTCCATTGCGTAATGTGCGGCTGTCAATTTGTTTGAATTATTTGCCAGCCTCCACCTTCAGCACTTCACCCTCTAGCCACCAGGCACCCGCCACCCGCCACCGAAACCGTCAACAAACGAAAAGCGCTTTTAATAAACTCTCAACACAACAGCTCGAATCTCCTCTGAATCGCGCCCACTGACAGCACTGGGGTTCTGGCCAGGCCGACACCGACACCGATACCGATACCAATACCAATTCCAATGCCAGTGCCTGTGCCGTCTAGGTGTCATTTATGCAACAGTTTGTGTTTTATGACACACGGCCGAAGCTTCAGGTCCGGGCACTTGACCATTTTTGGTGGGCCGGTCACTTTTGCAGGCCATAAAACTAAAATATAATTATTACCAAGGCTTTTTATGCCAGCGGGCTTTTCAAAAAGCCTGCCACATTCAGTTAACCAACAGGGCAAAGAGAAAGGCTGGCCCAGCCTTTCAAGTGAGGTTTTAAGTCTTAATAAATATGTGAGGCGACGGACTCACGATCGTTAAATGATATATATGTGTATATAGAAAGGGTATAGCCCTATGTCTAGATGCTCGGCTGTCTAAGGCATTCCACATGCCCTATAGACTCATGAAATGCCAGGGAGGAGTGTCAACTGGGTATACAGCATCTAAGAAGCGTAATCCATATTAGAAACTTCTATATTATACTCTATACTTTATTATATTGATTAGACCATTCAAGGATTATAATCCAATTTTATAATATGATAGTTGTAGACATTCAAAAGTATTTATAGGTGGACTCAACTAGCTGATCAATGCTGAACTACTCGCTCGAGAGTAGCGCAAAGGAATGCCAATAGCTTTGGTAAAGGTTATGTCCAAAAAGCCACAAAAATCTCATAAAATGCACAAATTGAAAGAGGGCTCAAAGCGGGTTGGCAACAAAAGTGCCGCTTGAAGAATGGCTAAGCGCTGACAGACAGCGAGACATCCAAGTTGAAGTAGAACTGAAGTCGGCTCGAGACCTTGACCAAGCTGTCCAGATGGGACTGCGACTGAGATTCGTTGTGTATTTGGTGGGTGGACACCACTTTAATTAGCCTGCGTTCACGTTTGGCATTGAAATTGCCGACCAACAAGCAGATGGGCAGATGACTCGATGGATATACGTCTGCATGGATGGATGTATGGATGGATGGATGTATGGATGGATGGATGTATGGATGGATGGATGGATGGTTGAATGGTTGGTTGGCTGCTTCGTCGTTAGATTAAACGAATGAATGAACGTTTAAGTGGATTGGCTTGTGGCGGGTGTTTGAAGTACGCCAAAGATGATTTGCTTTTGTGATCTGTCTTTAGTTAAGAGTATATCCTCTCTTTTTTCCTTGTTGTTGTTATTGCTGTTGTTGTTGTTGCTGTTGCTCTTTCGGTTTGTGTCTCTGTTTGCTGATTGCCATTGCTTTTGTTGTTGATGTTGTTGTTGCTGTTGTAGTCGTTTCTGCTGCTGTTGTGTGTGTTTGGCGCGTAATTAATTTTTACAACAATTTTTCATTTCCCAGCGCTGAATGAAACAAACAACCGCAACAGAAAAAAAATGAAACAAAGAAAGAAAATGAAAGAAAAAAAAACAAGCAAAAAGAAATGTTATGTTTGCTCAATGAAAAGTGCCAAAAGTAATTAATTTCATGCGAAATGCAACGATGCGCACTAAGATCTCTCCTCCTCCTCCTCCTCCTACTGTTGCTGCTGCTGCTGCTGCTGCTCCTCCTCCTCCTGTTCGAGGAGGAGCTGCTGTTGTTGCCACCATGTTGCATGTTTTTGTCATCTGTGCCCATGTGGCGCAAAATTACTCATGCAGGGCAACTAAAGCCAAAAGGCAGCAAAGGCAAAGTCGATTTCCTTGCCATATTTTCTCTTTTGCACTGATAATTGCTTTAATTTTCTATTAATAAGCATCGGAGGATTCAGCGGGAAGCTGCTAACAATTAGCCGCTATGTTGCATGCGACTTATGACATGGCACAGCCCGACTGTCAGACTGTCAGACTGCCAGACCGAGAGACCAAGAGACCGAGGGAGAGCGGGACAACGGGACAGCGGGACAGTCAGATTTCTGCTGAATATTCGAAGCGACGACAGCGTCAGGTTCGTGTTGGTTCGTTTGTTGCATGCCCCTCCCCTGGCCGTGGCAACAAACATGGCGACAGTTGCCAGTTGTGGCAATTAATAATTTTGAGCCGCGCACATACGCGATTAATTATGGGACTGGGTAGAGGGCTAGGGCGGTGTAAGGGAGCTGGGAGGGATAGAGGAATTTTTTGGGGCTGCCGGGAGAGGCAACAACTGTGCTGCAACTGTCACGCGTTGCATTTTCATTGAGCCGCTGACCGAAAATAGACAATGAACTCGGCCCGTGGTAAGGATAGGGGTGTAATGTAGTGTGTGGTGGGGGAATGAGGGGGTAAGCATGGAGTTTCATTCATTTTCCAATTAATTGAAGCACGCACGTTACTTTCACTTCCACTTGCCATACCACGATGCTGCCATCATTTCCATCGTTTCGCTCTCACTTTCTGCCACATGCGGGTGAAGCTCCTCGCTTGCCTGGAAGCGCGGCAAGGGGACGGGGCAGGCTTAATGGCACTTGAAAATCAAATTGGTAAAAGCAATTAAATGACGCCCCAAGGACACATTACAACAGCAGCCACGACAACAACAGCAACAAAAGGCAGACGAATACGCCCACACACCAACACACGCATATATACAGTCAGCCTCACACACACACACACACACACACACACACACACACACACACACACACACACACATATGCACGTGATTGCCTATAAAAAGAAATTCTAATTATAATTTAACGCAAATTTGCTGTCTGCTCTCAATATACTTATACGCGATTGTGTTTGTGTGTATAGTCGCGAGTCTGTGCGGTATGTGAGTGTGTGTGTGTGTGTGTATGTGTGTGTGTTTCTAACTGAATGCCTTATTTTTGCTTTAAAGGCATAACGCATCAAAGCCAAGTCGAACCTTGGACACAGCCACCCCAAAAAGAAACTGGGTGATCTCTGCATCTCTGGCGCAGCACAAGGACCATTACAAGAGCCAAGGAAGCAGGAGCTGGCCCCTGTTGCGCGACGGTCGCTTTTGTTGGCGAGTCCTAAAAACAGTCGCCGCACAATGCGCCCGTCAATTGCAGACCACAACGCTAACTTCTGCGACTGACAGCTTCGGATTCAGCTCTCGTTTCGTTTATTCGCTCATTTTGGCAGTGCCAAGTCATCGACTCATACAAGTCCACAGCCATTCAGGCAGTCAGACAGTCAGGCAGTCAGACAGTCAGCTTCATTCACTCGCAAAGTTATTCATTTTGTGCTAGATTTGAAGTTCATCTTGTAGCTTCATCCAACTTTAGCCAGAGCTGCTCCAGTACAAACTCAAACTCTTTTCTGTAACTTTTCTCTTGCCATATTATTAGACTTTGCTTCGCAAATTGGTTCCATATTCATTTGCAATTCTGCCCTGTTTCTTATTGTCGTCTACTCTAGTTATTGGCGTCGACTTTATCGCATAAATCTGCGAGACGCCATTTTGTCTTATTTATTAAAATTAAAATGCATATTTTCTGTTTCGCATCACACAGACAACATCGCCATCGTATTAATGCCATTTTGTCGCTTCTCGGTCAACATCCGAGTTGCCGCAATCTGCCAAAGCAATTTTATTTCCCATTCTCGTTTAATTTCTACCAAAAAGTTTCAATCTATACCAGTTATTTAATTTACTGGGCATATTAGTTGATGGTATTTGTAAATGGACTCCAAGTGCAACTCGCTTCTCTTAAATTAATAATTCAGAACTCTTTCTGACTCTTTCCTACTTGTTACTTCTTTCACTGCTAATCGTTTCTAAATACTTTCTAACTTGTTAACTACTCGTTACTAAATCCCTATTGAATCGTTAAGTTTATTCTTATAGAAAAAGTTGTATCTGTAATTAAAATTTCATGCTCTTTTTTCTGAAATACTCAATATATTCGACTCGCTACTCGCAATTGCTATTTGCTCGTTGTTTATGTGCTTCTTTCAAGTGACTTGCTATTATTGTTTCACTCGCTATATGTGCGATAGGGTGTCTATTTCTCCAAGTATTTAGTTAATTCAAAAACTTCCCCTTACCACAAATTCTCAATCGCAATTTAGCTCTCATTCGTAACTCACAACTTATCCGAATACAGCGAAAATAAAGCAAATAACTTGTTATGTTAGTCGTAGTGTATTAAATTATAGCACATACCGAAGGTCATGAATTCTTATTTTCCTTATTTTCTCATTTTACGTATTGCTTTTTCCGAGCCGCACGAAGAGCAACTCCAGCAAATAAATGAAAATTGTCTAAAAGCACAAAAATAAACTAAACTCGCATATTCGCATTTGTGTCGAGAAGAACGCAGTAGCAGCCCCGAAACCGAAACCGAACCTCTCCCTTCCCTTCCCTTCTCTTCCTATTACTTCCTATTTTATACCATACTATGACGGAGAACTCAAACCGAAACCCAAACCCAAACACAACCCAGCTTCAACACCACCAAAGCCAACAGAAAAAGGCAACAAACAGCACAGAGAGCATACAGAAAAACGCAAAAAGTAGCGGAAAAAATAAGAGAAATTGTATAAATTGAAGTCCTTTCGGACCATATATCACTTTACTTGACAGAGCAATTCCCTTATCTTTGAGAAATCCTGTCGACTGGAAAGTGCGCAAGGACGCGGCGCGCAGGCAACAATGCTGGGAGTGGGGACGTTGAGAACGATGAGGACGACGAGGACGATGAGGACGACAACGACCAGAATGAGAAGAACGACAAATGCGGGCCGTGCCCGGCTTGAAGCGTTCCTGACGATGGCAAAGCTGCTAAGCTCAAGTTTAGCAAAACCCACAATGGGGAAAAGCATCGCCAGCTGAACCTGAAGCTAGATGCGAAATGCGGTATGGAGCGCAATGGGGAAGCGAAGCCATGGACTTATACGGGGGCATGGGCGTGGGCGTGGGCATGGGCGTTGGTTGGTAGAAGGCGTGGCATAGCTTAAGATGACAGCGCGCGGTTTATTTGAATTTCTTATTATGGCGAATGCTGACTCTGACTCTCGTCCTAGTTCTGGCTCGGTGTCTGAGGGTGTATGGTTTTCCTTTCTTATTTTTTTTTAATTTTCCCGGCTTTTCCTGTGGGGCAAATCCTTTCGACGAGCAGCGCCTTTATACGCCTCGAATTCAATTAGAGGCACCTTTTTATGCAAATTTCGTCGGTAAAAGTTCAATAATTGGCGATGTTCTACAAGTCAAATCAATGCGTCAGGTGAGCAAGCCCAACCCACAACACAAACCACGCCCACCTCCTTCAAGGGTCTCTGGTCCTTTGGACTGGCAGCATAATTTACAAATGAAAGAGAGCGCCTGCCAAGTTGGGGTTGCTTTGGAATTAGTTTTCTAACCTGCGGGCGCATTGCTGATAATTAAAAATGCAATTTTTTATGCGCTTCCCCTGAGTGAGCTCTGAGGAGAATAGGAAAGGCAACTCAAGACAATGACGACGGCATCTTTTGCGTCTGACGCATAAACCAAAACGCAAAATGTCGCCCCAGGGATTGTGGATGGGTTTTGTGGGTAGCACAACCCTTTGAGTATGCCACAGTATGTGTAAGTGTGTGTGTGTGTGTGTGTACATGCCACACACCAATCGTGGTAAGCAAAACAACTTCATTTTTGGTAAAGGCTTTTGCATTATCCTGGCAATGCAAGCGACCTTATCTACCTTTCGCATTGCCCCGAAAATCTTAATGGCAATTTGAGCTGATTTTCAATGTTCCAACTGGGAGTTGGCTTCCACCCGTAGCTGGCCCGCCAGCTCTTTATCAAGCCATTATTTGAGCCAGTTTCCCCAGTCAGGCAAACTGATTAAGCCATCGATAAGTTCCTGAACCGTTATGTGACCGAGCCCGCTTCTTGCCACTTCCACAGCCGCATTCTCAACCTGTACTTACATATCTGCATATGCGGCTTCGTCTGTCCCAACCTCTTCTTCTACCTGGCCAACAAAGTTTGGCAAACAAATTCGTTGTCTCTGGCATTTTCTCACATTTGTTGAGAAAAAATAAAAGTTGGACGACGCTGTCCAAGCCGTCCGACAACGGCTTCATTTTAATGAGGCGTTAATTAATTGCCCCGCTTGTGCATTTTGACATTGCCCAACCAACGGTCGAGCCAAAAGATTTATTGTCTCTCGCACGTTTAGCCCTGTCTTCGCGAAAGTGTTTATTAAAATATTACATTTGACATAATTGGAATTTATGAGACAAAGTCCCGAATAGCCAACAATAACATTGAAACATTGCTGAGAATATGAATGTAGGTCCAACAATTAGAAAAGTTTGTTAAAACTAATAAAAAAAAATATTCAAAGTGGAAAAATAAAAATATGAAAACCTAATAAACTTTCTCAATAAGTTCACACTAAAATGTGAATAATTATAATATGTAATGAGTATAAGAAATTAATCTTTTGAGACTTTAAATTTACTTCGTTTTAAAAATTAACCTAAATTAAAGTTATATTCTAGATTAAAATTTCAACATATAATGAAGTTATATTTTTATTTACTTACATATATTTACTTTACATTTTCTTCTATATATGCGTAAAAACGGATATTTTCTATATTTACAAAAAATAATGCATTTTCAATTATATTACAAATTATGTCTGTCTTTTTTCGTCAGCATCAAGTATATTGATTAGTTTCTTGCAATTTCAACTAAATTATATAGTTTTTGTTGTTATGAGTGAGATGCAAAAGAAAGTGTTGCTGTCTCACAGCTTCATCTATAGAGTTGGGAGAATTGACGCCTGTGAACTGTGGCTTCTGAGTTGTCAACAGTTCTTATACATTTTCTAACTGCACCACCAAAACTTACACAACTATAAACTTAATTTTATTCTTCTTAAGTAACACATTTTCAAACTTTTATTCGTTAATATTATTCGTATATGTCTATATATGCTTCACAACTGTGTTTCATTGTAACATCAACAATTATTTATTATTTAATATATATAAATTATATATATTGACTCTGCTTTGTTACAAAAAAGAATTGACAATAAATAAATAATATTATAATTAATGCAAAGACACGAAATCAGGAATAAACTTAGATGTCTTTAACATCATTTCATCGATAGGTAGCATAAGATAGAAGTTATTAAGGTTTACTGACGTCCCATTTGCCAATTAGAAATCATTTTAAGCGCCTTAAGCCAATTGACATGGCGACCACACAATGAGCATACAAACAACCGGCAGACAAACTACAGACAACAGACAACAAACAACGATACAACAACAACAACAGCAACAACAACAAGCCAGGCAACCCCATGGCCATCTTAAGCGCCTGATCTCTTGTCTAAACGCACATAAAAGTCATCAAATTCACTGAAAACAACATTTGGCTTTACGTTTACGTTTTGTTGTCATTGTCACCGGGTAACTGTGACGGGGCGCGTTTGGGCTTTTAACTTTTTTGTTGCCATCAAAACGACGCAGTGCCACGACTCACCCCTGCACCGCCTTCACCTACGTAGTGTCCCCCGCAGTAATCAACAAGAGTGGCAATGGCGACGATGTGCACTGCGTCCTGGTGCGTCCCGGCGGCAGTGGCAAGCGACGCTGCCAGCCCTCAGGGAAACGTCAAACAAATGACAGTTGATTAGACAAACATCTCGACGGCGGCAGCACAAAACGAGCATCAAATGGAAAATTGTGAAATTATGCAATACGCTTTCGCACTCACCGCGTCGCATCGAGTCAAATGAAGTAGTTTTGGACCCGGACGATCTTAGCACGCCGATAAGATTAAACTCTAGCGTACGCACAGCAGTTCCGACACCCAAAAATATAAAAACCCACCCGCCTGGCCTACGGGCTGTCGGCGGACAGTTACAGTTACAGACAGATACAGATACTCGTACAGCTACAGCTACAGATACAGATATAGATACATGGAGGAGGCAAACACAATGCCGAAATAATTGAATGCGATGAGGCTCATAGTCATCGTTGGTGTCGTTTTTTGGCATCAAGCCGTTAAACAACAGGCGTAAAGTACAACAACAACAACAACAACAACAGCAGCAACAACAATGGTTACGGAAATGGGGAATGGCACAACGGCTTCAACGGAGCACAGAATGTGCCTCGAAATGGGCCTCATAATAATTTGTGAAATAGGCAATATCAGTCAGGCCAAGTAGTTACAATTACTTAAGTGCCTGCCAGCAACTTCTATCCGTACTTGAGACTTGAGAATGAAGTGAGCCTCAAGACAGTTATGGTTGATCCTTTGGGGGAGTTCGGAAATAAAAAATATCTCATAGTAATGTTTGCAGGCTCACTACTTTGAAAATTAGTTTAGTATTAAAGGAATTTGATAGATGGATACATTTATAGATATATTTGAATATATAAATCACTAAATAGATAAAGAGTTTGATAGCTAGAATATTAACACTATACTATTATATTATATTAAGATTATATTAACCTTGTACAATAAGTTAAGTTAGAAAAGGGAACTTTCAGATATATATATCAAGACAATATTTATTTTTTAGGGTCTGCCATGCCGAGTTCTGGCTGTCACAACATTTTTGCACAAAGTAAGTATAGTCCTTATATGAATTTATTATAGTCTGTTGTTCAAGATGTGAAATGATTATGATAATAATTTTCATTATAAATATTTAAGGGCACGCAAGCTTCATGAATTCCATCGAAAATATATAAAATAGACTCATTGCTGGCATAAATGGTTAGAAACTAGTTTCTGTTTTACTCGATTTCCAATTTCGGATTAATTAGAGTTTACATTTATAAGTTGAAAATATTTAATACTACCCCATCGGTACAAACATGAAACACAAAAGACTAAAACACTACTCGACTGGCAGCTAAAACTATTTGCCATTCCTGAAATATGCTTCTCCAGTTCCTCAACGTAGTGGGAGTCGAGTCTTGTATAAACTACAATTTATCATAGACCAAACACATTTAACGTATGTTTTCAAGCCAATTCAAAGGGGCTAGGTACGCAATAACCGAGCGCACTCTACAAGAAAAAAAGAAAGAAAAAAACTGAAATAATAGAAAGTCGACTGGAAAACCAGAAGCCCACACTCAGACCAGGATATGGACCCGGATCTGAACATGGGCCTGAGCCACAAATGAAAAACAATGCAGAGCGCAGCAGTTTTTAGTTTTCTACCTTTGTGCAAGATTTGCTCAAATGAATGAAATGCAGGAGCAGCATCAGCAGTCAGAGGACATAGGATAGCAGCAGGAGCTGGAGCAGGAGGACGAGATTAGAAGAGAGAGAGAGAGAGAGAGAGAGCTCAGCTGCGTTGAGTGGAACGTCTGTTTCTAGAGCGTTTGTTGTTTTTATTGTGGTTTAAATTGAAGGGGAGAGCGAGAGGCAGACTTGACGACTGCAACAAAAGCCAAGCGCAAAAAAAATGTCTCCTTCTATTGCTGTTGTTGTTGTTGTTGTTGTTGCGTGGGCGATGCTTAACAAACAACAGAAGCTGCCGTTTCCCGTTTTGTTGATGAAATAAAATCCGCCTTTTGTGCATTTAATTTTTAGAATACCAAACAAAGCGCAGGCAACAACAAAGGGCGTACCAAATATAACGCAAGCAACAAAAACAACAGCAGCAGCAACAACAACAGCAGCAACAACATCACCCACAACAATAGTCGCTCACAATGGGCAACAGGACACTAAAGCTGTGCACACTGCACACAAAAACCTGAAAGGTTGTCGTCGTTCATCTCCTTCTCGTCCTCATCCATCTCATCCTTCTGCTTGAACGTTAACAAAGGAACAGCAACTGCATCAGGCTTGCAATTTGATGCCACGGCCAAAAAGGGTTGAGTAACAATCGCACTCCGAGCTGGAGTCGACGTCGAAGTCGAAGTTGATGTTGTTGCGACGCGTTGAGGGCAACATAATTATTGGCACGCGTTGCAATTTTTCTAATTGACTTTGCAAGCTCGTTCCTTTCCTTATTATTATTTTCTCTTTTCTTTTTTTCATGAACGAATTTGAGACGCGCCACGTGTCGTATGCGCAACCTTTGACCGCAACGCTGGGACAATAGTCGTAATAGCAACGGCAGTTGGGCAGGCAACTATTAAACAATAACAAAGCTCTCATCATAACAACAACAACAACAACAACAATAACAACAAGACGAAGAATAACAACAATAAGAACAGGAAAAATAACAACACACAAAACAAGTCCCCGCGCGCTCGTTTCGGGGGTTCCATGAAATTGTTGAGCTTGTGGAAGCCGCTCGGATGCGGCGCCTGAGAATCTCAAGACGCAACATTGTAAAAATTACATCAATGGATTTCGTCGAGCTCTCTCGCTCTCTCTCTCTCTCTGTTATCATGGCAGCTCGCTCTTGTATTCAATGTGAAAATAATTTCTTTATCCTTTTTATGTGCCCATTTGGCATGTGCCGTTATGCCAAAGCCAAGCCAAGTGCCAAGTGGGGGTTAGGGATGAAGTTGGGCCCCGGGCAATAGGAGGGGAGAATGGAAAGGGGATGGAGATGGAGATGGGGTACACAAGTCGTCGGGTTGGCTCGGGTTGTTGTAGTAATAACATCCCCCAAATGGGTCATTTGCGTATCCTCAAACAGCGAATAAAAATCAGTGAATAAGAAAAACAGGAAGTGTCAGAGGACATCCGCATGTTTGTTGCTGTTGCTGTTGCTGATGTCGTTGCTGCTCTCGCATTGTTCTCACTACAACTCAATGGCTGTAAATATGTATGTACATACATATATGTATATATCTAAGTGTGTGCTTGTGTATGGGACATAAAAGGACCACTATTTTTGGGTCTCAATACTTTTGATTAAGAGTTCGACATCGTAGCCCTGCTAATTGCAAACGACGCTTTGCCTCACGATTTATGTCGTGCCCAAAATGGTTGTCCTTATTGCTCCAGTCCGTCCTGATTCGGCCAGCAGTTGGAGTAGCTCTAAATGGGCATGTCCACTAATTATCGAAGGGCGTGCGGTGTTCACTTCAAGTGTGTCTCGAGTGAGAATCGAGTGACCAACATGGATGAAATTTAAAGCACATACTATGTTATGTAGAAAATGGAGAGGGGACGGACACAGTCTGAAGTGTACAAGGTGGCGAAGTGGTCAACAAGTTTAGAGAGTATATATTTAATTATAAATATATATTATATTAAAAGTATTTACTTGAATTGAGGAATATTTGAAACTCTTTTCGAAGTTACTTCAAATTATAAGACAGTAGAATAGATGTTTTGACATTAAGTAAATCAATCCTATACCTATACCTATACCTATACCTATACCTATACCTATACCTATACCTATACCTATACCTATACCTATACCTATACCTATACCTATACCTATACCTATACCTATACCTATACCTATACCTATACCAATACCTATACACATATCTATACCTATATGAATATATCCATATGAATGATATAATTTTCTTATTTAAAACAGTTCTTAATCTCTAGACTAACATAGTCACATTTGCATTAATTTGATTAATTTGATTTCATTCTATATTCAAGTCAGTCAATCGATTGTGCCTAGGTGAAATATACTATGATGTCTTAAACATTGGATCTATTGATCTCTAATCGATTTATTTACTGCTGACTAATATGCTAATCTCAAGACCTATTCATGGAGTTCAACTTTCTAAACGCTTACATGTAATCTTCAACAAGCAAGTCCAACCAAGTCGCAGTGTCTGGTCGTAATCCTTTTTTCGCAATTAACAACACATACGCATGTCAACACAACAGCGGGACGCAGCAGTAACACCAACAGCAACACCAACAACAACAGTAACAACAACAACAACAACAACATCCTAATGGCCACAACTCAGAGATGCAGTCACCGTCAACCGACAACTGAGAACCGCCAACCGCCAACCGCCGAAGCCATCGGAGCTCCGTGTCTGGGAAAGATTAATGTGCGAGTTGCGTTCCTGTTGTGGCTGGCGCGTCTTGGCGACTTATGGAAATTCATCATTATCTCTCTTTCTCTCTCTCCCTGTCTCCCTGTCACCCTGTCTCCCTGGTTCACTGTTTCCCTGGGCAGAGTCTGGGCACAGAGCTGGCCGCTGTGTGCTGTGCGTTTAATGAGTTCTCAAGCGATGTTCAATCCAACTCATTAGCTGCATTTTCCTGCTAGCCAAAAAGTGCAAATCCCTCTGTCCTTCACTTGCGTTTCTTTTGCATATATTAGCTCTGCATGTAAATGTGGATGTAGATGTGAATGTGAGTGTGAATGTGTCTGTGGCTGGGGCTCGTGTGCGTATTTGTCATTGTCAACATTGGTGTAGAACATGGCGATGTCGACTGGGATGGCGATGGCAACTTGCAGCTGCCCGTGCTTTCACGCAGGTGATTAACATAAACGCCAAATGTCATGTTTTGCACTTTTAGTCGCCAAATGGTTCGGCATCTAGCTTGGGGCTAAGCTGGCCACGCATCTATTGGCCTAACAAATTGTCTAAGTGTATGAATTGAAATGGCCAGGAACCCCTTCGACTTAGCTTTATCCATAGCTATTCCGAGGCCAGCAGGATCCCTAATCCAAGTCTTGGCACGCGTTGAAGTCCCACAACAAACGCCAAAAACTTTCGAGGCCATAAATCACAGCGCTTGCCAAACAAAACAAAAACCCGCCCGGAATCCTCCAACCGCAGCTAAGCAAACAAACAAGTTCTGGCTGGGGTATGGTGTTTAGAGAGAGGAAAGAGAAGAGAGAGCGGACAATGCCAGCACCTTGATAAATTCAAAAGCACGCACTTTTGATTTAGGCAAATCCCCAATAGGATATGAGAACACGGATACTCGCGTGTAGTATGAGGGATTGTAAGGGATGTGTGGGGACCAACTCTAGTTATACTACTATATCATGCATTGGCAGCTTGAACCGGAAAGAAAGAAAGAATGAAATCTCCATAATATATGCCGGAACATATTCCGCACACAAATTGCACAGCAAGCGCCCTGACCAGTCCAGAAGGAGCTGTCGTCCTGCTGCTGCTGCTGTTGATGCTGCTGATGTTGTTGCTGCTGCTGTTGTTGCTGCTGCTGTTGTTGTTGCTGCTGTCAGCTCCCCAAGTATGTACTAAGAGAGCATCGCAATATTATAATTCAAATTTATGCAGCCAACAAACCCTTTTCACACGCACTTTCTTATCGACACCATATGATTAGGAATGGGTCTCCCACTGCCATTTTATCGTCAGCGATTGGCAAATAAAAAACTTGTTTTTACCATTGCCATTCTCCATTAAAATCGGTGAACAGTGGGCGGACGATAGGCAGAAGGACGAAGGAAACGGAAATGAAGCCAAACGGAACAAGCAAAACAAATTTACAAAATGAAAATGCCACACATACGCGACACGGAGATGGAAACGGAGATGGAGATGGAAACGGGTGACAGAGTACAGAGTACAGAATACAGAATACAGAAGACAGGAGCAGCATCCCCACGGTATTCGTTTGGCGATTTGCCTGTCACAGGGTTGCAGTATCCGTACCCCTCTTGCCAACTGTTCCCCTTTGTCAACCCCTAGTCCTAGCAAATAGCTTGGCTGTCGCCGTCGATGCTTCTTTTATTTATTGCTTTTTTAACCCTTTTTTGGTTGATTTGCTTTCGATGTCGTTTCTTGTTTTCTGTGTGTTCCCCTTCGGCCTGGCCATCCACCAGCTTACACCAATGATAACACCACGCCCACAGCCTCCACAGCCTCAACAACCTCCACAGCCTCCACATCCTCCACATCCTCCACGCGATGGCCATCGAATGGCTTTGCGATTGGCAAGTTTCACTTTTGCGTTCTGCAATTCAACGGCCGCTTAATGAACTCAACTCCATTCGAAATGCATCGATTTTTAGTCGCCCTAGAACTTTTTTAATACTTCCTGCATTTCGTTTTGTCTTTTTCTCCATTTTCCATCACAGTTTTCAACAAAGTTGCTTTTAGTTTAATGAAAAGGAATCTGGAAACTTTTGTAGCATTTGCATAAGTGTCCTTTGCTGATTGAAGGATCACGATTAAAACAAATAGTTAAATAAAATTCACGAAAAAGATTTTGTTAATTATTTGAAATCTTTTTAAATAGATTTTATCAATTTCACTGAATTAAAATACTTTAAAATGTAGTTAAGCACCATTAGTTTAGCTACAATAATTTAATCATTATCCTTGGGTCATCAAGTTATTTCACTATATAAATACATTTATATTTTAATTACTCAAACTCCTATAATTAAATTACAAATACAACTCTAAATGAGAAATTGTTTTACCCGATTTGATAGGATAATACAATCTAATGGATATTGTACAAGTATTGTATATAGAACGAGTTCCATTGATAGATGATTGAGAATATCTTAATACTTAAGCATTTGCATATTTTAATCATTTTAACCAATTAATCTGCACATCTGAGTTAAGAATTGTATACGCTACACAATTCAATAAACTTAATATATTAACTATTATTATATTTAGTTCTTGTAGTGAAATATTCACATACTCAAGGTTTACATACTCAAGGCTCTGGCTTAAATAACACGAATCGTAAAATGTAAGATTAATAATCTGATCTTAACTCAATGCAGTTCATTACCTGCATATTTTGTTGAGATTTCGCTGGCTTTTAATTAAGATGCCATGTTTGTTATGTTGTTGGCTTGCCAAAGTTAACAATTTTTTCATTAGGTTTATTTATTAAATGGCAAGGCTGTTAAATTATCCAACATGCAGCGCCTGCTTTTAATTTTTGTTTTTTTTTTTTTTTGTGGCGCCATTGAGATGTGAAGTCAACTTTTAGTGGATAAAACATTTCATTTTGAAATTTGTACTTTTTGTTTTTTTCTATTTGTCGCTTTATTACAGATGATGTATGCGATGGAGATGATGATGATGACCTCATTGCCGCTAGAACACACACAGAGAGAGCTTGGACTCCAGCGCTAACTATGGCCAGGATTGCTGTGCTGCCTGTGCGCAGTCAACATAGTGTTGGCCAACTCGCCTTCATAGCCATCTGCCTCATCTGCCTCATCTTGGCTAATAATTTCAGTTTGTTGTTTGTTATTTTTTTTCACGCGCTGGATGCATAATGACCAAAGTTTCTGTTTCTGTTTGTTGTTTCTGTACGTTGTTCGGCGCTTGGTGGTGGTCAGTGCTCAGTTGTCCAGTTGTCCAGTTGGACAATTGGACAGTTGGCCAGGCGCGCACAACAGATGACAATCATTTAATTAGAAACTTTCCCATAGGCTCGAGCCAGCTCTCAGTGTTTGTTGTTTCACTTTTTGTTTTCGTTATGTATTTTTTGTATATACTCATATAGTTTTGCGAGCTGTTAATTAACTTGTTTGAACAGGTGTGAAAAAGTTGTCAGCGCTGCTGCCGGGGACAAGGACCGTGGACGGCGGACGGTGAACGGAGGCTGTTGCCGGTAATTACAGTTGGCCAACTTTTTAGATGCTTTTCAGATGCTGCCCAAAGTCTCTTTTGGCCTTTGTCTTCTCATATTTGCATACAGCTGCACATGCGACAACTCTGCGGGCCTTATGCATTCGGCATTCTGAATTTTGCAGTGACATCCATCAAGACAAGGAGCCCACGGCGACTGCGACGACTGCGACGACTGCTTGGCCGCGTGAAGGCCTTGGCAGAAATTAAAAATTCCGATTGGAATTCCCCGATAAGTTGCCGCCGCAGAAACAATTAAATATCGCTGGCGTCGCTGGCGTCGTCGTCCAAGTCCACGACACGATTGGCATTTGTTATAGGCGCCTCGGTGCTCGCAAATGCGTAGCAATTGGCGCTACATTTGGCCACAAAATGCAGCGGGCGCTACGTGACCGATCGCTGTTCCAAGATATGGGCGCAGGAAAGCGACAAGCCGCCAGTCTCCGGCCCAAGCCCAGTACCAGGCCCATTCGCAATCGCAGTTGAAGTTGCAGACGCAGACGCAGACGCAGGCGCAGACGCAAGCCCAGACAGAGACCAAGACCAACGACAATGCAAGACAGACCCAAGACAGTCCAATCCAAGACATGAGACAAGTCAAATTGTCAGGGCGCCGTTCAACCGCTGGATTTACAATTTGACTGATGATCGTGATTAGGCTACGTTTGAACTTCTGGCAATCCCAATCCATAGCCAATGTGCTCTGCTTTGCACTTCACAATTGAACATGTCTTCCCAACTGAACATGACTGAGAATTGGTTAGAATTAGAACTGGAACTACTATTAATTTATATAAATTGTAAATATCTTTAGAATATATTTATGTTCATTGATTTCACTTAAATATTCAATTTCACTTTGAAGGAGAAGTTCAGTAGAACTGGAACTGGAACTGTAATTGTAATGTTAAGAGGAACTACAATGGAATAACAGGGACAGTGATTTGATGGTTATATTTATTGTACTTAATTCTTAGTTAGGTTCCCTGATCTAGTTCCGCCATATCAGTTGAGTTCTTTGTCATATATGATCTGGTAAATATTTGTGTTGTTGTCTGTGTTTTTGATGTTATTCTGAACGTGCTTTCAAAGTTCTGACATGATCCCCAAGATATAGCCGATTGCCGCGAGCTCTGTCCAGTCCCAAGTCCCAAGTCCCAAGTGCGTCCCATGCGATCGTTCATTAAGCGAAAACTTTGTATAAATTATGCTAATGATGCTACAATTGATTTGTAATAAAAATCCAAAAACGCTGCAAAAATAAGATAAATATGCTCAAAGCACGCACTTTGTTGGCCAACAAGGAGGAGTAAGATCTGGTCTGGTTATTGGTCTGTTGATCTTGCCCCTTCTGCGGCTATGTTGCTGCTGCATGTTTTCTGCCGTCTGTCGTCGGCATCTTGGCCATGGCTATGACGATGGCCATGGCCAGCGGCAGTTGGTTGCTGTTGTTGTGGCAGATGAGCTAAGTGCTGGCAGAATTGCATTGGCAATGTAAGCAAACCAATATGAGGAACAACAACTGCAGCAACAACATCCACAGATTTACATAATTAGAAAGATGCCACATATGCTGCCGTTCGCCCACACCATCATCATCATCATTCCCAATCGCAATTCCATTCCCACTCCCACACCCACTTCCACTCCCATCACCAGCTGGAACTTCATTGCAACCACCGTCGCCGTTGCCTTTCCCAAGTTCAAGTTGCCGTTTTGAACCCTTTCAACCAATTTGCAACGGGGACCGCGCCAACATTTTCCCGTTGCCCAGCTGCAGCAATTAATGCCACAACCCGTGCTCCATGTGGCCATGTGGATTGAGGATTGAGGATTGTGCTCATATATATATATATGTATATACGTATGTGTGCAAGTGTGTGTGCAAAATTGAGAAAACATGCCTAATTTCATGTAATTGCTATTTGATTTATTACAATCTACAAAATTTGACTTTTGGCGCAGTCTGCGACGCCGACAAAGTCCCCAGTTGCCGCCGCAACCGCTGCCTCGGCCTCTGCCACTGCCACTGCCACTGCCGCCGCTGCTGCTGCCGCTGTTGCTGCTGCGGTTGCTTTTGCTTCTCAGAGATTGGAATTGAGATTGGGATTGGACCCACCAGCAACCGAAGTAGTTTGTACACCGTGTTGTATCGCTTGTAGCTAGTATTTACTGTTAGTCGTGCCTGGTGGCATTTTGGAGCAATTGCCACCCACCAGATGCTGCTGCTGTTGCCGACGATGTTGCTGCTTCTGCTGCTGCTGATGTTGTTGCTGTCGGCAGAGTGAGCACATTTTCTAATGAGTAATTTGCGAGTGAAACTGAGCTGCCTTGTTAATGATGTGCGTGTTAGGTGAGTTCAGAAACTGGAGGGAAAGAGAAAGAGCTGAATGGCTCAGGAATGCGTGATAAGATTTCTGCACTGAGTAATGGCTTATTACAAGACAGCTGCGGGCACACTATGCAAGATAGAATCCATCAGGAAGGCAGCCAACATTCTATGATGTGCTCTAACTATAAACTAGAAATTATGACAAGCTTAGAGTATCAGTTAACACCGAAGAGCGTATGGGAAGTGGGGCTAGTTAAAATTTCAATGGCTGCGAAGCATCTTATCAAAAAGCATTAATTAAGCCTGATATTGGAGAAGCATACAAAAGACCAGACCTAATTGATAGAAAATAAACAGACAATCAAAAATAAAGCACATAATTGGCATCAATCAAAAGCCACAATCAGATTTCCCAGGCTTCTCTTGTATCTCAATTGAATGAGCAAAGGTAATCAGACTAGAGTTCAACTCTTGTATTTAAAATTGAATGAAATGAGATGAAATGCAATAAAGTTCTCACACTTTCTTACTCTTTCAGCAATTTCAATCTATATTTGAGTGGAGTGTTTATCCTTAATGTATATTAAATATTAAAGTATTCAGAATTATTGTATTATTTACCAAGCTTGGCTAAGTACATTGCCAACTGATATGTACATGTATAATTATATATATCCCATGTATATATAGACTTATGCACCACCCAACCACAGCACACGCACTGTAATGAAGCCCCTCCCGCGGTGCCGCCATCCCTCAAGTTTCCCTTACTCCTTCCTCCTTCCTCATGGTCTTGGCCATTAAGCTGGCTTGCAGCTCATGTCAGACGATAGACGGCTTTTTGCGTTGACAATTTTCCTGTGTGATGTGCTCAAGATTGATGGGCCGCAATTATCGCCAGTTGAGTAATTTATATGAATACCAAAATGGGCGTGTCGCACATGTGACAATGCGCAAACACATATACCAACGTATGTGTATGTGTGTGTGTGTGTGTGTAAATTCAATTAAAATGAAGTGCAATGCAATATTTTATGCAGTAATTCGAATTAAAATTCAAAACTAAATATCGATTTCAAGCGGGACACGCGGGAAATGTCTAGAAAGAAACATCACACACATTGCCACACACACATATATAATAAGGTAAGTGTGACTGTACCTGTGTGTGTGTGTGTGTGTGAATGTGAGACTTCATATGGCAATAACACAAATTACACAACATATGGTGCCAATGATGTCGACGTTGCCCTTTTCTGGTGGCAACAACAAAAGCCAAGCACAAACTTGAAGCTGTGACACTTGTATAAACCTTTATTGTGTGTGTGTGAGTGTGTGTGTGTGTGTGTGTGTATGTATGGGTATTGGTGTGAGTGTGGCACAATCCTTTTGCCTGTCAGTGATTTTAATGCCTTTATTTCTCTCCATTGCAAGTAACTTTCCTTTTGCTTGAGAATGGGTTTCCTTTTATTTTTTTACTTTCGACGAGCTTTTTACTTTTTTAATCTCAGGTGACGCCGCCTGGGTGTCGTAAATCACGCCACCCTCGCCGCTCACTGCAACCCCTCTTGATCCGCGACCTCATCGAGAAGGGGTTGCCAGTTCCTGTCTGTGTGACTGAGTGTGTGCGATAATTGAGTTGTGAATGTGCTTTACAATACTCGTATATACTTTTCTTTTCTTTTCTTTTTTTTAGCAGAGCGTATCCTTTATATAATTGATAGGTACGGGATGCTCAGGATGTTGCGAATTATCGCATTATGCGCTTGTGATAATGAAAATAATGGGAAATAGGGAATGGCGCCTCTATGCTAATTTTCAAATATAAATACTTTACTGTTTGAGGACCTTTCTTGCTGTGGGTGGCTCAGCCCCCCGTTGGGTGCTCATTCTAGGCCAGTTTCCATTAGTTAAATTTCACTTTGCCCGTGGCCCATAAAGAATTATAAAATGTCTTAATGGCCGCATAACAATTTCAACAATGGAACCCGCCTCTGAGAAGCGACACTAATCGCCAAACAAAACGAAATTTACACAAAGTTTTACCCCCTTTTTGTGTTTTGTTTGAGATGCCTGACAAAGGCCAGATAGCTTCAGTATCTTTGTCTGGTGCTTTGTGGTGCTTTGCCAGCGGAAAGTGTTAAACATGTCAGGGAATTTGTTTATTGGGTTCTTTTCGCCTCGGCCTCTGCGGGGGGGAATGGGCATCTGTTCGGCTTGCCACAGCGAATACTCTTCACTCGAGAGCAAATTTTAATTACCAATGCTGAAAGTTTAATTAAAATTTAGCAGAACCCGAATCCGAACTTGTAGCTGAAGGAGTTGTCTCAGTTCCCTCAGTTGCCCGCCAGGTGGCGGCATATTTCTTGCGCAATTTTGTAGCCTCTACGCTAATTTTTAATTAGCTAAAATTGCATAAATTGCTGTCAGCTCCGCAATCTCCATGCCCTATACCCCATACTCGACCCTCTAGCACTCTCCACTGACAATACTTTTCAAAATGGCTGCCGAAAAGCGCAATTACAATTAGTGTTGCATAGTTTTGTGCGCTGCGTATATAACCTCAAAAGTGCCGCTGGCAAATGTCATTAAATAAAACTTAATTGACAATTTGAAAAGCCCACCATGCAAACGAGGGCAGGGGTAGGCACTGCAACAGTCAATTAAGCTTGCCCGTACAGACAAATAATACAAAAAAAAACAACAGCAAAAAAAAGAAATAAAACCACATTTGACTTTTGCATTTATTTTTGAAAATTCCAACAAAAGGGCACAAATTAAAAACTGAATCGGCAATAATTTAGCACTTCTCGGCATTTATCGCAATCCCGTTCCATATATGAGTATTTGCAGCCGGAACCGGGTTGGAGGTATACAATTGGCATGGCAAACAAAATGGCGTTTTAACGCTAACTGACAGCTCAAGTTGAAAACTGTCTGCTTATCAAATTGGGAATTATTTAAATATGCGTTGCTAATTAGGCAGCAAACAAATTCGTTTATTGAACGAAATGTGTAAAGTTTCGCATATAAAAGTTGCCTTTTCCCTCAGATGAATTACGTATAAGCGCAAACAGTCACAACATTTGCCTAGCACATACGACTTGCAAATACCTAATATAATAATATAAAAATAATACGCCACTCAGTATTAATCTATTATTATTTCAATTGGTTGTTCCCGAGATGTAATCGTAGCCAGAATTGGCCAGAAATTTGTGACTAATATGTATTTTGAAAATAATACATTATTATCAACCATAAATTATGTATTACATATATTTAGTATATTTGTATTTATTTAAAATACATTTTAACTTAGCTTCTAAATTTGCAAACTCATTTAGATATTTTTGAGCTCTTTTATATTCTTTTTAATTGAAATGATTTATATATGAAATGGTATTTATATATAAATAAATATATCAAATGAGATAATTGATATTATGTAAATGAAATTAAAAATAAGAATACAAATTTTGTAAGGGTATGCAATATTCCAGTAGAGATCTATTTTGTAAGCATTGACGCTTTACCCCATGTGACTCTCTGTCTCACTCCCCTGTCACAATGACAATTGTACTGCTCCGAATGTCAATTTAGATTCAGGCAGGATATTCGCCAGAGTTTAATTATGCAAACAGTCAGCGGGGCAAAAAAAAAGAGTGCATGACCATCCGAAAAATGATATACAACTAATTTATTTTCAATTTTCGAAAATCATGAGAGCTATTAAAATTTAGTTGTATGCCTCACTTAATGGCTGGATGGCTAACTAGCGGACTTCTCGTATAATCAGGCGGTTCGTCGCAATTGAGAGTCCAGTAAATGTGGCATGAAATTTGCGCAGGACAACGCTGCAACGTTGCAACGTTGCAACGAACTGTGGCCAGTTGCTGGGCAGGATTCCCGCAGTTCTCTTGCGGTATTCACATGTGGTTGTTGTCCCGAGGGAGGCAGCTTGTGGTTTGGGCCGTTGGTGGCTTTTTATTTTTGCATTAACAGCAACAAACACGACAATGAAATGACAACTGAAATGTCCGATTATATGCCACACAACACACACACACACACAGCTGTACAATACGCAAATAATAATGCAATATTATTTTATTTTCAAGAGGAGGTTGCAGCAGATGAAAGAGTCGATGGAGCTGGTGATGGAGGAGGAGACAGCCGTGTTTGCTATTCATTGCGCCGACCGGCGGCCATTGTCGGACGGATGTTAACTTCCACTTAAATGGCTTCGTTTCCGGTTGTCGTTTATTTGGCTTTTTAATATAATGTACATAATTTTTCAATTTTTATTTATATGCATTTTGTGTGTGTGCATTTCATTTGCAGTCATAGTCGCAGTCGCCGTCGCAGTCGCCGTCGCAGTCGCAGTCGCAATTGCAGTTGTTGCATTATCGGCCAAATAATAATAATAATGTACAATAAAAAGCGCTTTTCTGGGAAAAGCAGAACACAGCAGTTGGAGCTGCATTGTCGACACAAATCAGACGTCAGCATTTTTCACAATTTCTGCCTTTTTCTGCTTAATTTTGCAATTTTTGCCACAAAGCACATCATAGCCCAGCCACGCCCCTCCCCAAGCTCCCCAACTCCCCATTGGTCATTCCGAAAGAGAAAGAGAGAGGGAGTATGAGAGAGAGATGGAGAGATTGATAAAGAGAGAGAGAGAGAGAGAGAGAGAGAGAGAGAGAGAGAGAGAGTCTGTCCATCTGTCTGTCTGACTATGTCTGTCCCTTTGTATATCTGTCCTTCTGTTCGTCTGTCATTTCATCCGCAGCTGTGTGCGTGAATATATGACTTTCATATGGACACACACACACGTACACACACACACACACACTTGAGCATGCTGCATTGTTTATGAATTTCAGCCATGGCAGCCCCTCGTGACAGCAGCCATTGCCACAGCTGTGCGCTCTTCAATTAAATATGAAAATTTGTCAATTATTTTATGCAACATGCAACATGCGACAATTGTTAAATTTTTAATTATTTCTGTAGGTATTTTCACCGAATTAAGCTTTACACATCAGCGTATTCACATACAATACCTTCATGTCATATCGAAGTCATCCGTGTTTCAATGTAAAAATCTGTGACAGCATTTCAGTTGACTCCTGTTCTATTATTATTAAATTATTTTGTTGTAATAATCGACCTACTTGAAATAATTCATTACATAATAGGCTTACATTTCTGCGGTATCACAAGAGATTAATAAAATAATACGATTATATAATGAGCTGCATTTAAATCAGTGTTAACTGGAACGTGTATCAACTTTGTAGTTGCCAATGGAACTTTGAGAACTTTGAATAGTACACTAAATGTGTAATTGAATAATATAATAATAATAATTCTAGTAATTAATCGAATCGAATGACGTCTATTTCTGTTTGAGTTTGTGTCTTAGCTTTGCAGGAATACAGATGAAACTAATGACAGTTGTTCTTACATGTGCTTTATGAAATTATGAATTTTATTAAACAAATGCTTAAGCTGAAGTGAGCTAGATGGAAGCACGGAATAATTAGATAGATCTTTCATATATTAATTATTCTTGGAAACATTTCCCAACCAAACAAAGAGACTTTTCCCTCCAAGCGTAAGTTGCAAAAAATATTGTTAATAATAAAATGGAGAATATAATTTAATATATATGTTTGGTATGTTTTTTTTTAAGGCTGTTTAATTTATAGGTCTTTACTCATGGTCAATCAATGCAACTATGGCGCCACCAACAAACAGCCATTGCTATCAACATTGCTATCAAAACTAGACGTATGTAGTACATGCAGTGCTGCCCCCAACAGTAGACTTACACATACACACAACCACACACACACACATATATACAAAACACATACTCATATTTGTGGAGCTGAAGTTTTGGTAGTGTTGCTGCGGTGTTACGACTTGTGGCCATAATACTCGTAATTCTGCAGTCATATCTGCATGTGGCGACACCGAGGCCGCGACGTGCCTAAAAAGAAATTGCGGTTGTCGTTGTTGTTGCTGCTGTTGTTGTTTTTGTCGTTGTTGTTGTTGTTGCATTGCCACTGTCGCTTAACATGCGCCGCGTTCTCCTTGTCGTTGTTCCTTCCTTGTGTGTTTGTGTGTGTGCTTGTTTGTGTGTGCTTGTGTGTGGCATTTAACACTATCAAAAGTCAAAAGTGCGTAGTGTGTGCCATATGCACTTAGGAGAACGCCCGATCCAATGGCGAACTTAACTCAAAAATGTTTGCATGTTGCGTGCCAAGCGAACATTTGATGCCACCTCCAGGCGCAAGGGTAAAGGAATGGGGCGGAAGAGTGGGGGCTGGCGGCTGCAAGCGTCCCATTTGCATGCCAGATTGGGCGCGCGCATGTCCAACTTGGCATTGGCGTTGGCGTTTGGCGTTGGCGTTGGAGTCGTTGTTGGCCATTTGCCCTCTTGCAGCTGAACAGCATTTTGCCTTCTGCCTTATGTCTTCTGCGATTGGCTGCTTGAGCTGCCCTTTTGGCCATTTCTCGTGTGCATGTTGATAAGCCAAAATGCATGCAAAGTTTTCCCAAAGGGCAACCCCCAGAAAAGACGACGACGTTGCCCATTCCTCCATGCATTCCCAGTCGCATTCCGAGTGCCATTCCTGTTCCATTGCCCTGTGGCTCCCTTTGTCCCATTGTCCCATTGTCCCCTTGGCCCTTTGGCCTTGTTGCCTTTTCTGTGACATTCAATCACAAAATGGCGTTTTCTTGTCAACGTCTGCCACAGCAGCTACCCGGAGCATGTCACGCCCACAATCTCTCGCCCATCACCGCGTACACATCCACATCCACATCCACATCCACGTTGTCGTCGACGTCACAACAAACAACAAAGCTCCCAACAATAAGTCAAATGAACAAACAAACATGAAAACAGAGTCCCAGTTGAGTTTGCCAATGGCGAAGTAATAATACACTTGCTAGAAAAATATTAGAACACAAACTTGCAATATAAATAAAAATTTGAATAAAATATATGCGACTAATTAAAAGAGATGTATAACATCTTGGAATTGTTGCTAATTTGCTATTTGTATAGTACGAGAAAGTAGGGCGTAGTCAGGAAAATATTACAAATGCAATTCCCACAGCTAAAAATCAGATCAATATCCAATCTGAAATCCAAATTCGTTTTGAAATATCTGAAATAATAAAGAAATAATAATAATAATCAATTGTTGGAAGTCTATAGAAATTCCAAAAGTAAATTCAATTTGTTTTGGTTATTTTTTAAATCTATTTGTAGAGTATTTAAAAGCGAGGCATGCATATTAGTTATACTCGTACTTGTAGAGCTAACTGAGTGCATTACGATTCGGTAGTTAGGGGGGATTGAAGATGTGGAGCTAAAGAGGCGTTATGGGTCTCCAAGTCAACAGTCAAATGTGCGCGACGCGACGCGGAGCGACGTTCAGCTCGAGCTGCAGCTCGTAAAAATGCGCAAAGTCCAAGAAATGTCAAATAATTTTAGCAACGATATAAACCCATTTCATGTTTACGACAAGCGTTGGGGCAAAGGAGACGGCAAAATTTGCATGTGCCACACAGCAACCCCGTTCCTGTCCCACCCGCACCTTGTCTGCAACAGCCTCATGCCTCGTGCCTCGTGTCTCTTGCCTCGTGCCTCGTGCCTCCTGCATGTGCGCGTTGTGGAGGCGTTGCTGGTTTCACTTTGGGCTCGACTGGTGCCGTTGCTTTTGGCTCTGCTCTACTCTGGTGTTTTCTAATGTCCTGTCATGTACTTTATGAGATGTCGAGCGCCAGCGCATTGCCAAAGATGGTTGGTTCTGTTCCGGCCAGCGGCGTTGGTGGCAATAGCGGCAAAAGCAGCAACGGCCGTGCGCGTTATCGTGTCAAAATGAAGGGACAAACGACAACGACAACGACAACGACAAGAACGAAACGAAACGAAATGAATGGGACTGGGAATGGGACTGGAGTATGGATATGGGAGCCCTGCAGACCGAGAATAGAGCCTCTTTTGGCTTGGTCAACTGTCGCTGTTTCTGTTCCTATTCATGTCTGTACTCCATTCCCTTCCTCTTCCCCTTCTCCTACTCCATCCACCCCTTCAACCGACGGTCCATTTTGATTGTTGGTTTTTGGCGTCGCCTCGTTTCTCGTAGGCTCTCTGGCATTTACATTTGCCTGACACGGGCACAAGTGCAGCTTTTGGCTGCTGCTACTGACTTGGGGTAGGTAGGGTCACTGTTGGGTCTAGGCCCCAGTCGCATTAGCTTAATTTGTGTGGGAGGCGTCGTTATTAGAGGCGTACGTGGCAGACATACACTTTGTAATCAAAAGCATTGGACGCAAAAAGAGAATGCAGCTCAGCAATCAGCAATCGTGAAAGATGAGGCAAACATTCTGGCCAAGCCCATCTGCCACTCAATGTCCCAATGGCACATTCCTCTAAACAGAAACTAGAAACAGAATAGAGGATACAATGCAATGAGTGCACCGCAGTTGACTCCAAAAATATCTTTAAGCAAACCAAATCCCGACGGACTTTGGAAAATTACTGTTTCGACGAACAATTTTTTTCTTTTTATCCGATAAAGCATTCCAAAGTTAAAGGCTATAAGCTTCTATATTGGCACAGTCTATTTTTATCCACCACTTTGTTAAATTAACTTTACGATAGTATGGAATCAGGAAACCTATTGTAAATTCTAATTGCTTTAAAACTGTAAATTGCAATTAAAAAAATGTTTGAATTTTCTTTATCAGTTCTGCAAAATATCATTAAAACAAATACTTTTATTGCAAATTAAATTCATAATATGCGACTAGAAATGCCTAAGACAATCTTCTGTTAAATTGTCTAATCAATATAACATTCATAAAAATCGTCTGTTCCTGGAAATTTCAATTTCTCTATCTTGCCAAGTCGCCCATCATCTCGACACAACTCGCACAATTTTCTATGTGCATATATTCTTACGATACTTACAATCTAAATCCCCACACTTTCCATAAACTCGTATATAATTTTTGTATATTTTACGAACTGATTTATGCATGAGATAAAACAAACTTTGTAGACATCGAAAAAGGCGAAAGCGAAGAGCAGAAAGAACAATTTGCATGAGGAGAGAAAAAATGTGTATTAGAGCTAACAAAATATGCATAATATTTGATAATGCTTTCAGCGACATATCCTTCCATGTTCCTTGTTGTTGCTGGTGTTATTTGTGCCAGGACTTTCAGCACGTCTACGCACAACAACGCTAGCAATTTTAGCATTAAGCCTGCGGCACGAGGCACTCCAAGAAGATCTTATCTGAGGCGCCATGTGAGCATAAATTTCGCGTCGTCGTCGTCGCCGTCGCCGTCGCCATCGCCATCGCCATCGCCATCGCCAACTCTGTCGCCGTGTGGCAAGAACAAAAATGCAAAAGGTCACGAGCAAAATATGTCCCTGCCTACGAAACAGTGGCCCAGTCTCCTTAAGTGGAAATACAAACGCCTAAATAATGCAGGCGGCGGTATGTGGCAAGAGGCGTGTGGCATGTGGCATGCGGCATGCGGCAGGCATGGTATCAAAGGCTTGAAGTTGGTGCCCCAACAGTGCAAGTTGAATTCAAGTCCAGTTGCCAATTGGGCTGTCCTGTGGGCGTGGCACATGGCAGTCGCTGCAAGCAATTACAAGACGATACTACAATTACTTCTAAGCCTTCTTAGGTAATGCTTTTGCCGTAGCGAGATAACTGGAAGCTGGAAAGTTTTGTTCGTTGGAGCAATTAATACCAAAAATTACACACTTCCACTTCCATGAGACGGAGTTGGAGACGGACGCGAGCCGCGAGCCGCAGGCGAAGATTTGAAGTGCCTGCTGGTTAGTTGCTTGCTTAATCGCTGATTTCCTGCCGGACCCGGCAAATGCCAATGCCAAACTTCAGTCGACAACACAGACAGACAGACAGACAGTCACAACAGGCACATGAACACACAGACAGTGAGAAAGAGACAGAAATCAACAGCAGGACCAAGTTCTGGGCGCCCGTTTCCGTTTGCACTTGAGTGATTCTGTTTAGGCATTGGTATTGCTTCTTAGGTTTTTGGGATTGTGGGTTTTCTTTTGTTTCTGCGCAGTCGAACAAGCTCATAAATAAATTTACCAAACAAATAAATTCCATGCCCATGACTCGTTTCATAATCAAGCGCGTCTTGTCTTTATCGCCGCTAAGTATCAGCCAGATAGCCAAGAAACTTTCTGTGCCCCCCATTCGGATTGATGCCTTTTTGGCCGCCTTTTGTCTTCTCCCCGAACCACTGAAGCGTCAAGGTGTACCAATTTGCAGTGCATGCTTCACTGCGCCTAATAAGTTTCCCAACCGCAATGCCAACAAAAACAACGCCAACAACTAATACAAAAGAAGTTCTTTTTCTTTTTTTTTTTTTTTTTTTTGTTTTGTATTTCGATGCTGCACGAAAAGTTATCATGCCAAATGAATAAATTTTAGTTGGGCGATGCTTTTGATTTCCAACTTGTCGCCTGATTGTCACACGTAAACAAAGCCTCAAATTTGGTGATCCGACAACGAAGCTGATGGCATACGAGGGCAAACTGTGTGTAGTGTAAACTGAGTGGGAACTGTGAAAGAGAAAGGTAAAAGGGGATTCGGGGGGAGCTGGTCAATTCACCCCAAACCTGAGTATGGCCCTTGGCTGCTCGTGCGCAGCAGCGTGCAAATGATTAATGGACGGTTAGACAAATGGAAATTGTATGAATTACATTAAAGTGTAGTTAGTTCGAGTTTGGCGAAAAAGGGGAACAGAAAAAGTCCAGCAAATGGGGAAAATAACAACTTTTAAAATGCTGACACTTTTCGATTTCAAATGACGTTAAGGTTTTGCTATGCCAAGTAAATGAATCTTGAACTGATATCGTCTGATACCGCAGATGAAAAACAAAAATATTAAATAATACAAGCAACAGTGAATGAACTGAATAAATTATAACAATGACAGCTAATTGGCAGTCCTCGATATCTACGATATCTAATAAATATTATATGCTTTGCCACAATATGAAATAACTTAAAGTGATTTGTCTATTTAAGCATTTGTATACAGTTTACAAATTTGAAAATTACGTTTGATTGCTTATTATATAAGATGTACTCATAGCTTATCCAGCTTGTTCTCAAGCGTTGAAACATGCGAAACTGAACTAATTGGCCGTCTGCGAAAATGTAATTCCCTTCTTTTTGAGTTTCGAAATTTGGACAAGTAAAATTGCAATGAAATGTTATGGAAAAGATGGGACCTAAGCGAAAATTTATGATTTATGAGCGAAACAATTACGCCGAGACCGCAAAGATGTTGCAGGCATTAGACAAGAAGGCAACAGAGTTGAGGAGAAACCGAGTTGCAAAACGAACTGCAAAACGAAAATTAAAGTCGTGGCTAGCAGCCCCTTTAGCTTTAATTTCCGATTAAACCGAGGAAAAAGCTAAGTGGGGGCAACAACTACAACTTATACAAAACTCTGAAGCAAAAAAAAAGAGCAGAACAAACTGTAACAACATAAGAAATTGGCAGCAAACAAGCCAAATGCAAGTGGACGGACGCCCGCAGGAACGGCCATTGCAATGGTTGTATCATATAATAATAACAACAACAGCAACAACAACAACAGCAATAACTGCAACAAGAAGAGAGCGAAACAAAATTATTACAAAAGGTAGGCCAGGCGATGGCAACAGGCAACGGGCAACTGGCAACTGGCAAACTGGTAAACTGGCTCCGTGTCTTGGCCAGAATTGCCCGCCACTCGCACTCGCATCATCTTGGAAAATCTACCTTGAAGGTAATTATAGTAATTACTTCACGAATCGCAAGTAGTGAGCGCTGCTGCTGCCGTTGCCGTTGCCGTTGCTGTGGCTGTTGCTGTTGCCGCTGTTGCTGCTGTTGCTGTCGCTGACGACGTGCGACCGCCTAAAAACATCAACAGTTTGCCGGGACAACGGACATTGCGAGGGTCCGTCCAACTGCAACTCCAGTTTCCAACTTCAAACTGACCAATATGGCGCAGCAGCACATTTTGGGCTGGCAAACTCATTGATACCCATTGCTGCAGGCAAGCCTACGATTCCGAACAGAGACAGTCATGGCTGCTGTTGCTGCTCGCTTATCTGCGAGCACCGCGGGCCCAGTCTCCGTCTCAGTATCTGGCTCAGTCTCTGGCTCAGTCGCAGTCGCAGTCGCAGTCTCTATGTCTCAGTGTTAGTGGCAGTCTGAGCTTCAGCCTGATCCAAAGTCACAGTCGAAGCCTGTTTGCTGGAGCGCCTGCTGTTTGGCTCGCAATCGGATTGGATTTAGTTTAGCCCTTGATTAGTTTTCGCTGCACTGCGCTGAGGATACCGCCGCATTGCTCTTATTATTATATAAAAGTTGTTTTATTTTTTTGTACCTCCATTCTTTGTTATTGGCTGTTGGTTGTTGTTGCAGCTTGCCTTTTGGCAAGGGATTGCAGCCAGGCAAGACTAATTTTCTTGCACACGAAGCAATTTGAATTCGCAGCGCAGGCGCACAGATCTCTTAAGGAATGTGCTGTTGTTGTTGTTGCTGTTGTTGCTGTTGTCGCTGTTGCTGTTGTTGTTGCTGTTGGCGGGCGCTTGTTGCTGCTCTGCTGTTGCTGTTGGCGGGCGCTTGTTGCTGCTGTTGTTGCAGCAAAATTGCTCTGAACTTTGTTGCACTTTGAAAATTTGCAGTTTCAGATCACGATGTAATTTCGGAAATTGCCATGTTGGATATTTGCAGTCGGAATGTTGCGCGTATTGCCGCCGTCTCCGACGTAGTTGCTGCTGCTGTTGCTGTTGCTGTTGTTGTTACAATGCACCTAATTTGTCGCCGGCTGCAACATGAAACAAAACATTTTCCTTTGTCTCCAGTTGAAGCGCATTTCGGACAAGTTCTTCAGAAGTTATGACTTCCCGCTGGCTCTGTTAACTGCCATAATTAAAGCTTTTACTTCAATCCAGGCCTTCGTCTGTTTTCATTGATAAATTCTAATTGTTAAATTTAATAGCCATATCGATTGCTCCTCTGACATCAGTACCAACTGCAACAGCAGCTCAAACGCGTACCCATTCGAATTTATTGTTACAAATGGCATTCTTAATGATGCTCGGGTTACCAAGAGTACCACCTTGGCCAGCTCAGATCGTGGCACGGCGCCCGCTTTCTGTTCCTTTGTCGGCAAACGCGGTGCTCACTTGAAAGTTGTCGCAGTAGCTAAAGCAGAAGGAACCAACGATTGCAACCGACTTCAGTTTTCCCATTGCAAAGGCATTATAACCGATTTTTATTGCTAACCATATATTTCATCTTATTGAGTCGTTCGCCTTCCCTTTGCGGCTCAGTTTCTTTCGCTGAGACTGATGACAACAAGTGCTCCGCTTACGGATTGTGAGAACCGACCAGGAAATGCACAAAAAAATACATTAATTTGTCGCAAATTGGCTATCAAATAAATATAAATTTAAATGCTGATGATACTATTGCGGAACTCTAATATTTTCAAATGAAATTAAACATTCTTTATTGAACATCATAATCATCAAATGAGCACAAAAACAACAGGAGTTTCAACTGAAGAGTTTCAAAATTTATATTAATTCATTATTTTATTAATTCAGAATTAAGAATTGAGTTGATACAAATCGATACACAGATACTGGTTTAGCATTTCTGAGATTATGAAATAAATAAAAGTACCAGATATTACTCACTATCATGAAATAATTGGTTTTAAAAACAATAATAATAATATTACTTCTAAAAAAGATGATTATGCAGAAAAAATAGTTAAGTTTATGAATTTGTTAGGTTGTAAGGTCGATCAAATCCTCTTAAAATTAATTAGAACTTTTTAATATTTTTTTCTTTTCATTGCACGTCTTGTTTGATCTTAACCAGTTAAAATGTAATTTTAATAACATTTTTCTTGTTAATAAATGATAGATAAAATGTGAGTTATGGGTTTGCAGTGAGTTTCTCAAAATGTAAAAGGAATGACGTGTTGCTATGAATTGATCACAGTTTGAATTGATCACATTTAAAGTGAATCCACAATCTAAACATTCCTGTCTACGAACTCAATACTCATGCATGCGAAACTCCAAGAAATGCCAATGCTCTGAGATCACAGACAAATATGAACCTGACGCAAGATCAACTAACAATGGGACCTAGCCACACCCAGTCTGGCAAATGATGGTGCAAATTTCTGGCTAGCTGAATTATCCGGCTAATCAACGCAAAGCGAAACTGTGAGTATTTGTGCAGCAGCAGCAATCTCTGGAGATATGACTAAATGAGTGCCCTGCCCAGTAAGTACGAGCAGCATATGATAGCCATCATCAGCATTGGCGCGTAACAAAAATGAAGAAGTGCGTAGGTTGAAACTGTAGATGAGGCTGAGGATGAAACAAGTCGAACTTGGAGTCGGAGAGCAATCGCAGTGCAGTCGTAGTCGTAGTCGTGGCCGTGGCCGTGGCCGTGGACGTCGTTGTTGTCTCTAATTTCGCTGGACCAAATAAATGTCGTTACAAATCACGATGGAATTCAAACCGAGCCGTGTCGAAGTAAACGTCGCCAGCAAAGCACAGCCCAGGGAGCGATAAATGGCAGACAGGCGCAGACTGGCAACCAGTTGCCTGTCTAGTTGGCTAGGCTAGATTTCTGGCTTTCTGCCTTACTGCCTGGTTGGTTGGCTTTCTGGCTGCTTGCCTCATTATTTAATGGACTGATCGATCATAAAAAATGAGGTACACGTGAGCACAGTATGTAAGTACAAGTTGTAGTTGTACCTGGACACAGATTGAGCCTCGTCGCAGACAAAGTCGTTGTAGGAGCGGCCACGTTTGAAACTCAAATAAAGCTTGTCACGTCTGGGGGGCCTCATGAGTTGTACAAATGTTTTGGGACACAATTGGAGCACTTCTGTTTGACAGTGCGTATGATTTATGTGTGCATGCTGTTTGTTGTTGCCTTGTTGCCTGCTTGCCTGTTTGCCTGTTTGCCTGGCTGCTGGATTGCTTGGCCAGTTCGAAAAAGAGAGAGAGAAGAGAAGACTTTCCATGCGCACTTCCGGCGGAATTTCAAACTTGACTTTTTGCTGCTCAGCGGTTGATTTTAAATGCAACAGCTTGTGAACTGTGTGAAATTGTATAAAGTGTGGCAATGTTTAACCAGCTAAAAGTGGGATATACCGGGTAGGGAGGTGGTCTCCTTCTTGCCAAGTTTATTAGAGTGTCCCGTAGGACTTGCTTGCCACTTGCCCACTTTACATCCGCTGTCAACAACAACAACAACAACAACAACAACATCGGCGACAATACGAAGTCGAGCAAAAGGCAACAAACAAAATTCAGTGAAGCAATTTCTATGAAATTTATTTCACATGAAGATTTATCGCGATTTCAGACAGCACTGGCGACACCTGCCAACGCCTACAAATGTAATTTATGGCTCTCCCGCATTATGCACACCACACACACACACACACACACACTCACACACACAGACACACAGCGTGTGACGACTCCCGTTCCCGCTCCATTCACTTAACTCCAAAATGCTCATAAGCGCGCGCTTGGACCCAGTCCCCTAACTGGGTCCCCGACCTGATCCCCTCTCCCCGACCTCAGCTCCCGCGACATACTACATACGACATGCGACACACGACACCCGACCGACCGCCCACGGGCCACTGCATAAAATATATAGTCGTATCTGTCGCAAATTTTGACTTTTAGTCATTCAAACTGCATGAGCCGAGTGCATTTGCAACAACTCTTTTGTTTTTGTTGTTTCCAACATTCCTCTTGTTGTCAGTGTTGTTGTTGTTGTTGTTGCTGTAAGTATTGCATGTTCATGCAATCAAATACCAATGTAATTGCATAGACCATACATGCATAATATTTAATTAGTCACATTCTTACATATTTCCCTCATTAACATTTTAATAAAGTGGATTCGTAAATTAAAGTCTTTGTATTTTATTAAAACACTAACTCGTAAGTTGAAGTGTTAAATTTCTAAGTTAAAGCAACTTTGCATAGAATTCCAAGAGGGAAACCTATCTTCTAAAATATATACAAATTAGTTAACCTTAAGGTTTTGCAAATTAAATGGTTTACTACTGCTCGAAATGAAAATAGTTAACTCAACTCTGGAGACATCGTAAAATGTAGCTAATATACTTGTTCAATAAAAATGGGGAAAATTGCGAAACATTTAGAGTTTTCACACATTAAACTTTGTTAGAAAATTTAAATTAAAGGCAATAATATATATATATATATATATGTGGAAACATAGCACACTATTCGGAGAATATTTAAAAAAAATTAACTAAAAATTATTTGTAAATGTAGCTCATGTTTATCCAGTGACGAATTATTAAAACTGTCCTGTCAGAAAGCACTTAAAAATTAGCATTGTATTTCAATTGCTGACAACTTGAACCGCAACGTTTGGCATATTTTGTTTAGCTGCGAATCAATGTTTCTCATATGCATATATGGAATGCTTGTCTATGAATAGTTTTTGCCCTAAAATTTGTAATCGCTGCTACGGCATAAATTCGTAAGTAGCTTTATCATCAAGCTATCAAAAACCCCATTTTAGTCAGCCACAAACCAAGGGGTCGTACGGAGGGAACTCGGCAATCCTTTGATATGTTGAATATCATGCCACTTGGCGCAGTTCTGGCTAAAAACTGTATACATTTGCATATGGCAACAGAGCTCTGGCATTTACGGAGCGAGCTACAGCAACAGCAACAACCACAATCACAACAACAATAACAATAGCAACAACAACAACAACTGTCACTGTGAGCTTTTAGAGAAATTCATAAACTGAAAAAGTGGATTTTCGTATGAAATTTTGTGTATGCAACTCAGAAATTCAAATGCGGCACAATGACAGCCACCAACGCTCCTCAAACCTCATCTCCTTCACCTTCCTTCCTCCTTCACCATCTTACAAGAGAGCACAGCGTGTCGCACGCATGAACACCTCGTCTGAGGGTCGAGTTGAAGAGAAATGTTCCTGGACGCAGCAAACAACATAAGTCGCACTAATGCCCATAAAAGTCGCACTTGGCACAGGCACAAGCAGAGAAACAGACATAGGCAGAGGCAGAGGCAGAGGCGGAGGTAGAGGGGCACACTCACTGTCTACAATTCCCTGACTCCTTTACGCAGAGTCGTCATAGTCTAAGCTAAGTCGTGAGCTCGTTTTGGCCAAGTGCTTGAGATAAACTTGAGCACCTGGAATAGAGTGACAAGTGGGCAGCATTTCATACAATTTGCTATGGACGACGGCTGAACGAACGACAATTTAATGATAAACATTCTGGGTTGGGTATTTAGTTTTTCACTAAGTTCTCGTTGTGATTCTAGATCAACTTTTAGTTCTAGTTCTAGTCTCAGTCTCAGTCTAAGTCTGTTGCCACAACTCAATAAAGTTTACGGCTATGAAATTGTTGTTTGCAACAAAAACGCAATTTAACAATTAACAGCACGAGCACTGAGAATACCAGCTCAACAACAACATCAACAACAACAACAACAGCAACAACAACAACAACAACAGCGATAACGTTTATTATTGTTATTAACATTTTTAGCAATGCCGTGAGGTGAGTTTTAATTGATGGTCCCCGTGCTGAGCTGAGTTGAGTTGTGTCTCTAATGCAGTTGTACAAAAGCTGATGGGGCCGGCGGTTCTCCTCGATTCCCGGACTCTCCGACTCACCGACTACCCGACTCACCCTTTCACCAATGCTGACTCGCTCTTTTGCATGTGACACGCCCACCAACCATTGTGCCATCTCGCTCGCACAAAGACAAAGTCGTCGGCTATTACGAAATTATCGTCTACTGCTGCCAAGCCGAAGACATTGCCCAGCCCTGGCCCTGGGGCCATAAATACATGAACCGAATGGGCAGTCATCGACGTTGTTGTTGTTGTTGCTGCTGTTGTTGCTGTTGTTGCCGTTGCATTTGCAACCAGAAGCCGAAGCCTAATTGCAATTTACCTTTACCTTTCGCTTAGTCTTGGGCCTGTCCCTATCTCCGACTTCGTCCCCGTCCCCGTCTGAGTCTTCGTCTCCATCTCCGTCGCGTCTGCATCTCTGTCTGGGAGTCTCATCCCCGCAAGCAGTTAAGAATTTTAAATTGTTTAATGGTGACTAACTTACGATTCCGAGCCGAGTTAATTACGTCGGGGTGCATATTTGCTGATATGGTTGGACTGACGGCCCCAGGCCCATAGAAATTCTGACCAACTGCTGGACACTCTCACTGGCTCGGGGGAATTGGCAATGGCAAATGGCAAATGGAAAATGGCAATGGCAACAGGTGCCCTGCACGGGAGGGGGGTAAAAACATTTGTGAAAAATTAAACAAAATGAATTTGTAATTTCATGTCATAAATAATTGGACGCTAACTCGGCCCCCCGTTCAGGTTGCATTCGCCGTTGGAGACACAGAGTTGCGAGTTGCAACTAGCAACTTGCAACTTGCACTTGCCGTCGATGTAGAAGTCCAAACTGAACTCATCGCAGCTCATAGCTATCGTATCTGTTGGTCCAAATGAAGTAGTTGTTGTAGGAGAACCAGGAACCAGGCTAAGCCATGCCAACTCAGCCCAGCCCAGCCCAGTCAAGTCCAGTCGAGTCGAGTCCAGAAATTGTAAAAGCTAAAATTACGCTAAATGCTGATTAAGTGAACATTTATCATCGCTCGTTGGCAGCGAGTTTGCGACTCTGCAAAGTTGAATTGCAGCTGTATTAAGGAAATGGAAGTGAATACGAATGGGGAATGACTATAGGTTATAAGAGAGGGGATGAGTAACGGGCAGGGGCTCCGTAAATGGGGGGCGCTTGTTGGGTTAGTTAATTTTCTTGGAAAAGCGACAGGCAACAGAAGCTGCTGCCAATGTCTTCGTGCCAGGGGCCTTTGTAGTATTTTAGCCTTAAAAAAACAGCTGTTGCCCAACATAAAGTGACTGAGCCACCATTTTTCCTGGAGTTATGTGACTGCCAAAGACTTTCTACACATTGAATAAGAGTAGAAGGAAGTTCTGATGACAGTCTATCGATGACAGCCAAAACAGTTCTGTATATTACAGTTTAACTGATCAAATTCTCCAAATTCTCCTAACAGGAGCAACTATATTACGGATTAAATATATATTTAATATACAAGCATTTTGTGTGTAAAAAACTCCACATATTTTATTAGTATTGTATTACAAATAATTTATAATTATAATTTAATATATATATATTCTATATATGAATATAGAATATTAAAAATATAGAAAATAAAAATATTAAACAACAAAGTGAAACAACCAATGAGAAAAGTAAGTCATTTATACAATTTTTTAATACAAATATTTTTTATACAAATATTTAATGTAATAAATAAAATGTTAAATCAATTAATTAGCATTTTAATTAAAAAATATATAAATCTTAAGTTTGTCTTATTTTTAAGAGAAATAAAATCTGTTGGATTACATTCTAAAGATCTTTTTTTTTATATAACTATTTTGTTATTAGAGTACATTTATTATTATATTTAGTTTTATTTGCATACAGTATTGCTGTTAAATATAAATTCGCTGGAGTTGCTTACTTCAGAAACCTTGGTTTGGTGACCCGCCAATCTCTGGGCGAAGACAATGCTACAATTGTACAATGTGAGGTACAAGAAGAAGACAATTGACAAACATACAGCGACAGATACTTACACCAAAAACTGCGACAACACAAAATGTCGGCTTATCAAAGACGACTGGCCAGTGTCCACTTCAATGCCCATAGACAATGACAGCGACAGCATTGGGGGAGGGACAAGAAACGGGATGAGGAGAGGGGGAAGCGACCGATGCAGGAATTGAGGAAAAATCAAAGACAATGACAAGTAGCCACAAGATGAAAATTCAAGAAGATGCAACGTCAATTTGATACATATTTATGATAATATGCTCAATGGAAGCGGCCATAAAAACAGTCAGAGGGGCATGTCCCATAGCCAGCAAGCCAGCCAGCCTGCCAGCCAACAGAGTGCAACCAGCCAGAGGAGGCAGAGACAGAGGCAGAGACAGAAACAGAGACAGAGGCAGAGACAGAGGCATCCATGCAGGATGGCAACGGGAACAGCTTCAGCGGCGGCAAACAAACGAAACGAAACGTAACGAAAAACTTTGAACGTTGAACGTTGAACGGTTCCGGTGACGATGCAGCTGCCCCTGACCCTGCCCCACAGCATTGCCCCAACCGCTGGCTATGCGGATGGCGGGCTTGTTAGTAAATGTGGATGCGGACGATGTGCGACGACAGCGACAGCCAACCGCTAGGCCAGGCTCGGCTCAGACTGAAGCTCACATTGTTATCGAACTATATCAAAATGATCGGCAACGTTGGCCACATTTGCGTACTCAACTTGGAGCTGGTGCTGTAGCTGGTGCTGGTGCTGGTGCTGTGATTGTGACTGGGCCGAGCGAAGAGCAACAAAAAAAGCTACAAACAATCGCCGCCAACGATCTGGAGGTAGAGGGACAAACGGTTGCTTGGTATGCAGATCAGCAGCCAGCGAAGAGCAACAGTCAATGTCGCATTTGCATGCAGTCGATTGGGTAAGGGGAAGATGCACAGTTGGAGGCAGACTCACAGTCAGTGGCAAAGTCAGAGGTAGCTTGCTGCCGGGTTGAGTGTAGCAAACAGGAGCGCTGGTCTCTGGTTTTTGGACTCTGCTTTCTGTTCTCTGGTGTCTGGTCTTTGGTCTCTTGGCCAGACCCAACGACGACGCTATGCAAGGAGCGATGCCGATGCCGATGCTGATGCCGATGCCGATGATTGCTGGCCATTGATAAAGCAGCGGCTGCCTCATGTACGCGCTGAAACTAAAAACTAGAAGCATTTACCGCAATTGTAATGTCGAAAGTACATGATATAAGATCATAGATAAACGCTTCAGATTCTGTAGCATCTTTAGATGCTTACCCCATTCCCCGACTCACTCTTCTCCACATCCACATCCCCATCCCCCTCCCACCATTTGTCGGCTTGTTGTGCAACTGCGTTTGTTCTCTCATGTCGCAAAGCCTTACTTTTTTTGTGCGATTCAAACTCGAGTCGGGAGCTCGGCTGCTGTGTTTAGGTTTGGTAATCCACGCCAATGTTGAACTGGTTTCGCCATCACCATCGCCATCGCCTTCGCCATCGTCATCGCCTTCGCCTTCGCCATCGAGTGCTGCACTCGTTGTAGTTTTTGGTGCGGTTTGGATTCGGTTTTATTAGATCATTAGTTGTCTGCAGCTCGATAAAGATCACACAGACGCTCGCTCACCTGACTAGATCCAACTCCAACTCCAGCACCAACTGCAACTCGAAAACCCAAACTCCAAACTCTGACTCCGAATCCAGCATCACAGGCAACGGCAACGACAACAACATTGGTATCGTTTCAGTATCGATGTGTGATTGCCAAAGAGCTTCGTCTCTTATAGTTACCCTGGATTGGGCTCGTATCGGTTTGCTTTCGTACTTTTTGCTGTCCATAAAGTCGTTTTGTTTGTTCTTAATGACTGCGTTTAGATCTTGATAGTTGGCCCACATCAAAGAGACACTGCCGCCGGCGCAGTTCAGACAGCCCAGCAGAGTCAGAGCTCTGGAGCCATATACACGTTGTTTATGGTATACTGTAGTTTCAGGATATGAGGCACGACCAACTTGAGACACTCAGACTCTGAGACTCTGAGCCTTCGATTGTCCCCGGACAAACTGACAATAAAAAACTCCCTATACAGGTGCGGGTTGCACAAAAGGTTGCAAGTTCTATGCAACTCGAGAACTGATAATGCTCAGCTTATGCTTATCATCTGTCAAATCTGGCTGAAAACTGATAGCGAAATATTCAGGAACTAGCTAAGTATCCTGCGAAGTCAATAACACTAATTATTTATATATTTGAAGTTGAATATAATAAAGAACAAACAGTATACAAAGATCTGATAATGTAGGCGAAATTGTATATAATTGTCATTGACTAAATTTCTTTAAATATTATAGTAAATAAATTGTATTAAATCGTTTTCATTCATACATAATGTATTAATTTATATTGAAGTAAACCTTAAGGCAATACCTTGAGTTCAGAATATTACATTATGAACTTTTCAGCTTGGAAGTTATTTTTAAAATCCAACAAATTCTTAGCTATTAAGTTCATTGCAAAATAACAAAAAATGTGTCTGATGCGCCATCCAAGGGCCAATAGACTAAGTGAAGGACTCTACTAGTTCGCGCCATTAAGTAAACGACAATGAACGCCTACCAAGTGGTGGAGTAGGATTTGGGAAATTCGGGTTGGACAAAAGGCCACATTAGATGCTGTGAAGTGCATAAATCGATGAAAATTGCATAGACCATGCCACTAACAACCTAATAACTGCAACAGCCAGGCCAACAGACCGTCCAAAACAACCGACGATCGACAGAGGACAAGCGACGACATCTAATCATGGCAGGAGTATGAAATGCCCAAAGTAAAGCCACTTGCAGCATCAAGCATTGTTCTTCTGGCCAAGGCGTTAGTGGCCAATGGGCAATGGCCAGTGTCCAGTGTCCAGTGTCCGCAGAGTCCAGAGTGGCCTGCAGACTGAACTGTGGGCGTCCACCTCTCGTTTCTGCTGCAGCTGTGCACCGGTAAATTTTGCACTTTAGCAAGCAAAATGTCATTGGCAGCAATGGACGCAAAAACCGCAAGTACACTTGAGTGCTGCACTCCAGGTGCCGTTGTCGATGCTGCAAATGGGGAGGCGGGGCAAGTGTTGGGTGCTGGTTGCTGGTTGCCAGTTGCCAGTTGCCGGTTGCCGGTTTCAAAATGCCGAATGCCGGGTTGCCTCCATCATGTGGATATGAACGTGGCTGGGACATGCACGACGTTGTTGATGTCAAGGTATAGGCAGGCATAGGCAAGTCTCGGCTTGGTTAGCTCTAGCCTGCACTTCATACACATAGGTGTGTGTGTGTGTGCGTGTGTGCGTGTGTGTTTTGTGTGTGTTTGTCAAGGCTTCAAGCTAAAAACCACCAGACATGCTTGGGCCAACGGTCGAGCCGACGGCGAGAGATTTCATGTGAAATTAGCATGTCGTGACACAAATGACTTAAAAGCACTCAATCGCACCGAGTGCCCAGCATAGTACAGTGAGGAAAAGCGAGCGAGAGAGAGAGAGAGAGAGAGAATTGCAGTCAGCAGTCTCCAGCAGTCTGCAGACTGAAATGCACTCGTATAGTGGGCACCTGGTACTGGCGAGTTGAGGAGTCGAGGAGTCGAGTGTAGGTTAAGCTGGTGCAAGTGTCGCTCGCCCGCTGTGTGCAAAATAATTTACATTCACACGTAGAGTTCATCAACTGTTTGTGGCAGCAACAGCTCCACAACTGCAACTGCAACTCCAACTCCATTTCCATTTCCATCTTTAACTCTAGCTCCAGGTGCAGCTTCATCTTTCCAGCTTACCAGTTGCAGTCACCAGGCTGCAACCACAGGCACAGGCACAACTTAATTAAGACGATCAGGCGGTAGGAGTATTAAAGCGGAGTCTCCTCAACTCCAACTCCAACTCCAACTCCAACATCAACTGCAAGTCGTCCCGCTCTCGTCTTCGCATTCCAGACAACATCCCATTGATTGCATTAATGTATTTCTTCAAAATTATTGTTTGCCCAAGCGCGCCTGCTTATCATAAATTATGTAAATGGAAAAACGCGAACCGGAAAAAAGGCTTGGGTTTAACAACAATTCTCAATTACTGAAGCCCACGATATCAGTCGCCAGTTGCAGATAAAAATGCAAAAACAACTCTGGGCCGTACAACGAAAGCGAAAACGAAAACGAAAACGAGGGGACACCGACTCGATGCAACTCAGCTCTACCTAAGACAACCTCTGGGTCCAAAACTTGCCCGAGTGCGCCAAAAAATTAAGCAGTGACAGTTGATAATTTGTCAAAGCCGCAGAGAAGGAGAGAGAGATAGAGAGAGACCCTGGATTGGGAATACGGGAGACGGTAAGCGAATGAGAAACTTGTTTTACTCATTTCATCCACTTGATGAAGGCAGTCCCACTTTTCAATGATGTTTGCCAATGAATTTCCGATATCTCGATTTAAGCAGCTATCTGAATGCACTTCTTACAATTTCAATAGAATTCTAAAAGCAATAGCTTTTATTAAAGAATAAACAAATTAATTTACTTCTTCGTCTATTAATAAAAAGAAACTAAGACAATTCCTTCATCCGTTCACATCAATTGAATTTTAAATGAAAAATTAATATCTCATTTATCTCTTATTTCAATTAATGCGAAAATAAATTAAAGCGAAATTGCTTTCCAAATGTTCTTGAACTTCTGGTGAATTTTAAATATAATTATAAACAACAATTCCCAGTTATCAATATTAAAACCAATTCATGTGAAATAAAATTAACCAAATTTCTAGCGTGTTTTTCGATGGTTCTTAATGGCGTTTTAAATTAAATTTCAAATTACAGAGAATTTATACTCATATCATATCATTTCAAAAGAAATGAAATCGAATTGGAATGTGAGAATAAGATATGAATTTAAGGAGAATGTGAGGAGAGTATTGCCGTGTCGTATATGTAAATAATCAGAACTTTTTGGCTTTTAATGATGACGACATTCGGTGCTCGTTCGGTGCTCATAAGCCCGGCCAGGACATGGACACGCATGCGTAAGTTGTTGCCAGTGTAAGTGTCAGTTGGTGCTGATAATTAGCGATTAAATTTGCCGCGCACTCAACTGTACGTGTCGTAGTCGAATACTCGTTGTTGTTGTTGTTGTTGTTGATGTTGCTGTTGTTGTAGCTGTTGTTGTAGCTGTTGTTGTTGCCGCTGTTTGAGGTTAGGGGCATGCGGTTAGGGGCAAAGGCGCTGATTAACTGGCAGCGGTTGCAACAAAGTTCAAAGTGATGGTAACAACAACCCTACGGGGCATGGCACAAGTATTGGTATTGGGTCTGGACTATGGACAAACAGCAGGAGAGCTCTGGCTCTGGACATGCACGCACATTTTGAGGTTAAGCACGAACATTTTAATGCGATAATTTAACCAGAATTTGTGGTTACATTGACTAATTGAACAGGTGTGGCTATTAAACAGCCGCAGGCAATGCGAATGCAATCGCATTTCAGTCAATGGACAAAGTACAGAGTACAAAGTACAAAGGACGAGTCCTCGCTACATTTCCATTTGCGTGACATTCCCGGGGACTGACCAAAGAGCCAAAGACCCAGCGACAGCTTGATAATTTGTTAGCCTGTTGAGTTGCTAGACATTGACCGGAGACCTCTTCACTTACCGCTACTCGTAATATTATGTATGTAATAATGCATTGGTTCTTCCCTGGTCAAAGTGCATTGCGGTTTTGGCCACGTCTGGTACGCTCAGCTCTCTCTTTCTCTCTCTCTCTCTCTCGCGCTCTTGCTTGCTATCTCTCTCTCCGATTGTTGCATGCGGCACGTCACTGAGCACATAAGTAGAGCCCCTAAGTAGTGAGGACTCCGAAAATTAAACACTGTTGACAGCTCGCACTCACACACAATTTGAACAATTTGAATGCAATGTCCGTGACTGAGACAGGTTCGATATCGAGGGTTGGGGTTGGGCTCGGGATTCGGGGTTTCTAGCAGCCAGAGTTTGGTATTATCCATAGCTGCCCCACATGTCAACGAGCGGCCCTTTGTCTTGACAGTTGCATGAAATTCTGTTGCTTTTCGAATACGTTGGTTTGTCTTCTTCTGGCCATTGTATCTCTGCGGTCGCCTCATTGTTGTTTGCCGAACAAAAGGTTTGATTCGATTGGGAAAATTTAATATCTCGTTTCATAATTGGCTAATTTGAGTGGCCAACAAGCGTAGCTCTGTCAGCCAATTAGTACAACAAACAACTGACAACTGAAGCACAGCTCAGATGCTAGAGATTGAGATTAATGTAGCTGGCAACACACATGTGTGGGAGACGCTCAATTCGCTCAGTGTAAAATGTAAATTGTGGAAAAAAGTCTAAATTGTAAATAAGTCATTTACAATTCAATGCTGTATTCACTCAGTCTAATCGAAAAGTCTAATAAAATATGTATAGAAAAATGCAATCAAATCAAATAATATTTTCAAATATGAAATCTAAAAGAGTTAAAATATAAAATGATCAATTATCTGATTGGACATTTAAATATGCATTGTATCACAGCACTGACATATTAATACCACGTTAAAGTAAGAACTTCTTATCCTTCTATACTTTCCCCCTTGCTTCGACTTATTCGAATATCATGATTTGATTATAGACACCCCTTCCGGCGGTGTTCTAAGAGAAGCAAATGTCCATCCAATTAGTTTTGAATTTGAATGAACAAAGAACTACGATGTAAGCAATGCGATAGCAACAACAACAACAACAACAACAACAACTTCAACAACAGCAACAACGGCAACAACAAATAACTTCAGATAATTTGAATTGAGGAATCGAAAAGCGTACAATCAGCATTGTAGCCACATTGAAGCGGTGCACGTCTTTACACACACACATTTTCACACTCACACACATGGGTGCCTAGTGTCTGTGTGTGTGTGTACATTTGCATAGCCAACGATTTTTTGACATGTTGACAGTTGATTTTTCTGACAATTTAACTGGTTTCAATGTAAAATCAGTTTCGAAAATTACACTCAAATGTCGACTGACGACTTTAAAGGAATTTTACAATCGGCCTCAGATGTTATTGCTTTTGTTGTAGTTGTTGTCGTTGTTGTTGTTGCTGCCGTCACCACTGACCATCGCGTGCAGTAAATTGTATTTACATCCATGAGTGTGAGTGTCTGTGAGCGTGTGTGTATGTGTGTGTGTATGCGCGTATGTGCCTGATTGTCTCAGTTTCAGCTGCAGTGCATGAAACTATTATTTACCAAAAGTCAGCAAGCAAATTATTTAAATTGTTATTTAAAAGTTGTAATTATATGCCAAGAGTAATTAGTTTTTCTTTTTTTGTTCTCTTTGTTTCATTATTATAAATATTATTATCATATAAACAAATCATGTGGAAGGTCAGCAACATCATAAGGCACAAAATTTTGGGGTGACCGCGAAAGTATTGTGGAATCGTTAGGATCAATCATAGTTGTATAAAAAATTGTAAAACATTCACCATCAAACTACAATAACTCTAACTTATATAAATTTCAACATTATTAATCTTCTATTATCCCAAATTGTGTATAATCTGAACTAACTTAGGTTATAATTTATTGAGATCGTCACAAATTAAACGAAATTATATTGAGGTGAACAATCAGATTTTAAGTGCCTCCGTAGATTTGATGTAGATAGATAGATAGATATGTGAATCTTTTACTATTAATTACTTTTAAGAATATTAATAATTAATATTAAGAATATTTATCTTCAGAAGTATATATTAAACTATAAAATTAAAACGTGTGCAGTCTGGCAGCTAATGCATTACATCTCAGCTGTGAAATAATTTTAAACTGTTTATGATCATTATAATAATCTCAAATCTTATACTACACACACCTTTTAATATTAATAAGATAAATGCATAATTATTTGCAGAAAAGTAATTCATTGTTCAATCATATTTCTCTTTGTATTCTGCATATCTTTCTCACTTCTGGGCCGAACTTTATGATACTTTCAGAATTGTTAAATAGACCAGCACTTTAAGCATCTGTTAAGTTGTGTACACCTACAAATAAGGGTTATTACTAACTTGGAAATAGTTTTTCGAGTTCTTTGGGAAGCTGGAATATATAAGATAAACTTTATGGGCAGACGGAATCAACTCGGTTGTTAATACTGATCATGAATATGCAAACTTTGTAAGAATATAATTTTACCGGCTATTATATTATTATTATAATATCTCAGCAAGGGTTTTGAATTGGATAATGCTTTGTAGTATTCTAAAGAAATCATTAAAGTTATAGTTCTATGAATTGTACACCTAATAATGGAGAGTAGTGTATTCGCTTACCAAGCACTTGCATAGCTTTTTATCAGCTGCTATACTCTTTACTCTTTTGAAAGGATAAAGAGAAGAACGGACAGTATGTCGCGAAATATGTCCGAGTTGTGCCGAAAATGTTGTTGTTGTTGCTTCGCTTAATTAATTAATGCACTCTAGCAATTTATGAAAATATATCAAAAGCTGACAAGCTGGAAATTTATGTGCGCAGCTTACCAGTCGCTATGCTACGCACAAGGCAACCTGAAATGGCAGCCGGCGCCGCTGCCAATACAATTTCGGCTCGTTTCAGTGGCAGAGTGGCTCTGACTGTGACTCTGGCCATGACTGGAACAGTGGCAGTGCCTATAGCTGTAGCTGTGGCAGTGGCTGTGGCAGTGGCAACTGCTGTCGGCCACCGACCCAGTTGCAGTTGCAGTTGCAACTCTTACATATGAGCAGCAAATGCAGCGCAACTAATGCGCCTCAAAATTCCTGATTCTGACTCTGGCTGGGACTCGGATTCGGCGTCTCTGGTGGATGGTTGCCGCTGTCATTGGCGCTCCTTTCGCCTGCTGCCTGCTGCCTGCCGCATGTAGCATGCAGCAAGCCAATGCGTTGTGGCACTTGTGAACATTTTAATTATAGTTATGGTGAAGAGAGTCAAGCGAGTCAAGGAGAGTTGGAGAGTCAGCGAGTTGTAGTTTCAGAGTCAGCATCAGAGTCAGCGACAGAGTCAGCGACAGAGTCAGAGTCAGAGTCAAAGTCGGGGGGCCTGTTGAGGTGATAAAACACTCGATAATCGCACAGATCGTTTTGCAGCCGTTGGTTGCCTCTTCAGCGTTTTTCACCATCGCAGTTGCCATCGCTGCATGCAAACATTATAATTTAATTGACAAGATTTATCGCGTACGCAATTAGCGTGGCAAATGCTGCCATTGCCGCCGTTTCCGCGTAATTCGGTGGAAGCTGCCACTGCCACTGCCGCAGTCGCAGTCGCCGTTGCCGCCGATTTAGACAATTTTTCTGCACAGCTTGCATAAATCTCTTTGGGTTGCCATCGCAGCCATCGTAACGTTTCCCGGGCCTGGCAATTATGCGCATTTTGTTTTAAACGTCGAAATTAATAATTTTCACTTTGGTAATTATGACATGGCTGCTGAAGTGACAACGACAACATCAAAGACCCAAAGACGCAAAGACGCAAAAGAAATTGCCTTTGGCCAGCTTCAACACACAAGCATACTCTCATATCTCCCCGTTGTTTATTTACTTCGCCTGATCCTTCCATTCCTTCAACACACACACACACACGGACCGCACATCTCGGGCAATGCCTTTGGAATTTTTGAACACCTAGCGAAATGCGCATAAATTCCAGCAACGTGCCAGCAGAGAGAACACACTCTATGACTGTGGATATGGACAGTGGACTATGAAACTGATGAAGATCGCTGCAATAAACCCTATTCTTGATGATGATCGTAACTAAACTAGCAAGAAATAGTGGGATTAACTGAGATTATCATCTATATTTATCATATAGAGAGCACAAGTAGTAATTTTATTCAAGTGCCGCCTGTGAATGTCACACATCTTGTTGCCACAGCTCAATGTGCCGCATTTCGGGTGCAACACCTGCCGCATTCTCATACTTAGTTCAGTTCTGTTCACCTCAGCCCAGCTCCTTTGCGTTTTAAACCTCATTCGCCACGCTCATTGCCCGAAAAAACCGCAAATGCTAATATTTCTGTCAGAGCTGTGCCACAGAACTCGACAGTTATGGCGTGGTGAGGGGAACGGCGGACAGAAGGGTTTTGGGTAGAGGCTGAAAAGCACTTTGGATTTCAATTTGTGCAAAACGAAATATTTCAGCTGAGCTCTCCTTGCAGCATTGCCACATGGCCGCTTTAATCTTTTGGATTTCTTAACGAACACAAAAAAAAAAAAGGAAGAACACTAAGGCAAATAGATAAACAAGCAAAAGGAGCACTCGCTATCCCAAACACAGAACAGTGAGCGCGGCACGCGCATGTTATCCTTCGAGGCACCTGCTACAGCGCCCGCTCCAGATCCAGCTCCGGCTTCAGCTTCAGCTTTAGTTGCTGCCACAGCTCGAGCTTCAGCCTGCTACTCTGCCTCAGTTGCAAGCTCTTTGGTATGCATGAAATGTACGCGACGCCAAATTTGTTGTGCGGCGAGGCGAATGCGCAAAATGCTCTCTCTGCATGTGTGTGTGTGTGTGTGTGTGTGTGTGTGTGGTGTGGGTGTAGTTCACCCACACGCACGTACATTCACGTACATATATATTTTCCAATTCTTATTGCATATAAATTCGCACGTGGTGCGACTGTAATCAACATGGAGGACACTTTACTCCTTTTACTGCCAAAAGTATTTTTACTTTCTATTTTTTATTATATTCTATACTTGTTTCAATGCCGCCTTCCCTTCTCCCAGCCAGCATTTGGCTCATTAATCTTGCTAATGATGCTGCCCAGCAAATTGCATTACAAACAATGAGGCGACCAAATAAAAAATAACAACAAGCGAGGCAAAAAAAAATAACACAAATTGAGCCCGAGACAAAATTTAAAATCAGTCAAGCAAAAGCCAAGACGAGCGAGTAATGAAAATGATAAGAAAACTTCTGCAGCAATGCACAGAGGAAAAGTCAAGGGGGAAAAGCGCAAAGAATATAATTAAAATACCTTCCATCATTAGTTTTGGAAAATGGTTTGCGTGACAGTTGCTGCTGCAGCCAAGCACAAGACTGCGATAAGTGAAAGGACACTGAAGAGCAACACGCTCCACAGCAACAACAACAACAACTGTTATTAAACGGAAGAAGGACTATCGCTGGGCAAGCATCAAAAAAGTTAAATTAAGGCGACACCCAAAAGCGAAAAAAAAGAAAAAGAAAGAAAAACGACAAAAAATAAAGGCAAAATTTTCATTAAAATTAGAAACAAATCAATATTTTTTTGTGTCTTGGCGCAAGGAATAAAGAAAACAGGAGCTAAAGCGAATCAGAAGTCAAGCAAAACAAGAAACAAGGATAATTAATGATTTTTGTGTGCGCTTATCTGGCGCAGGAGCTGAAGAGAGAAAGCCAAAGGGGGGCGGGCCAGCGTTGGCTGACAACTTTTGGCCATTGTCTGGCATTATCTTTTTGCTGTGCTTATGTGTGTGAGTGTGTGTGTGTGTGTGTGTGTGTGTGCGTGTCGGCATTGGTGTGTGTAGCCAAGCACAAAAAGGTAAACGACAAAAACTTGCCACCGCATTTGACCAGGATGCGCGGCAGGACATGCACCTAATCTTTAAATTCAAATCTCATTCTCTCGCTTCTGTGCCCGTTCCAATTCCCATTCCCATTCCCACTCCCATTTCCACTCCCGTTCTTGTTCCAGCTGGCCTGCCCCTGTAGTGTCTTCTCTCCTCGCTCTGTTGTTTTGTAAATTAAGAGAATCGAGTTGACTTTTTTGTCCTGTGCTCCATTGTTTGATTACAATTTAGCATTTCGTGACTGAGGACCGAATGAAGGATCTATTTGTTGTCGCGTAATCTTGTGCAATCACTACAAAACGGCAATAAATCAGGATTATGCGAATGTGGCGCGATGCGTGTGATATGCCTACAGCCAAAGTCAGAGGCAATGCCAAACGCCCAAGTCAAAGCCAAAGCCAAAGCCAAAGCCAAAGCCAAAGCCAATGAGTCCAAGTCTGAGTCCGTTCTGGCTTTACACACACTGTGCCAGCACCTTTCTATACAATTGTCTCCCGCCAACCCTCGCACCAGGATCTCATCCCAATCCTCCCTCCCATCCCTGCCCTTACCATACCTTACCTTCCCTTTACTTCCCTTCCCGGCCTATCCCATCGCTATCGCAATCGCTCTCGGGCAATGTGCGTGCGACCGCCGTGCCATGATTTATGTTTGTAAATTTGAATAATTTATAATTAAAAATGCTTTGCATAGAATTTGGTTACTTAATGTCGTTGACTTTGGCTGCATTCCTTTTTTAAGGCCCGTTTGTCGTTTGCCCTTGTCTCACAGTTGTTGATTTTTTTTCTTGGCCCCGTTCTTTGCCTTTGATTACAGGCTTTAATTACTTTTATCCTTTTTGTAACAGGCAGAAGGAGTCATCTCCGACCCTATAAAGTATATATATTTTTGTTTTGCATTGTTTTCTTTTGGCATTGCTTGACATTTCCGCTCCTCCAGGTTCCCTTCCTCACTAACTTTTCAGTTTTTCTTTCTCTTCTATGTTTTATACATTTTTCTGTTTGCCGATATTGTAATCTTGTTAAAACCTTATGTCCTTTAATTTCCTTACCTCTCACTCAATTTATCTTTTTTGTTGCAGACTCTATATTTATTTATGTGTTCCTCGCAAGTGGAACACTTTTCTAGGTCTCCGTAGGAACTGCACTTCAAAGAGGTACACAACAGTTATTTCTAAGGAAAACGTATATTTATATATATATATATTTATATTTTATAATGAATTCAGTAAATAATTATATATTGACATTTGTCGGTGTGAATTATATTTTTAGACCCGGTACCCAATGAGTACAGGGACTAAGAAGTTAGTTAACTTTGTGCTTCTGCTCGTAAAACAGCTTCAGTCGTTCTTTATGCATATTCACAGCAAGAGAATGCTTCTCGTTTATCTTTCTTATTTCGGGTAGTGAATACCCGTATGGTTGAATTATTGGCCATAGCTCATAATGCTGTCCAGTTGGCCACTTATTCGTATCTAATGACTTCTCAATCTGTGTCCCCAAAGTGCTCTCCACGCTTTCAATGCAGCACTTAACGGCGACTTCCGTCCCACAGTATCGAGTACTCGCTTCGATTCAGCCTTTCATTCATGAGTGGACTCTGTTCGCTTGGATCCCCAGCAGCCGAACGCATCGTCAGCTCGTTTGGGGGCTTTGATAAATGCGCTTTTCGGGTATGTAAGTCAGTAGCCAGTTGTCGATGTTGTAGTTGTTGTTGTTGTTGTTGTTGTTGTTGTTGTTCGATTGTTGTTGCTGTTGCGGCTGTTACTATGGTTGTCGTTGCTTGGCTGCAACGATCTTCCAGCGTCACCGGCTGAATGTGAAAAATTATTATGCGTTGCCATCGCTTTGAGCAGTCGCCGCCGCCGACGCCGCTGCAGATTAAATAAATTCAGGCAAGCGGCCAAGTGGCCAAGTTGAAGCCACAGAACGCAAACAGAACCAAACAGACAGTCAGCTTAATCTCGAAAAAATCCGCAATCCGCGGCTGTAGCAAAAACTTGCAAACTCAATTGGCGAATGTTGAAGTCGGAGTGGGAAGCAGTGAGCAGGGGCAGACGCGGGAAGGAAGCAGGGCAGAGAGCAGGGGGGTACCACGTAATCCCAGTTGCTCCATCAGTCTTGTTCGATCAATTGCACATGCGCACAGGTTCTTTGGCGCGTTTCTCCTCTAGCTACTTGGCTCTGACTCTGATTCTGATTCTGACTCTGACTCTGGCTCAGACGTGGGCTCAGACTCGGGCATTGTTAACAGTTTGCTGACGTTTTTTGCTTGAATTGCATTGGCCTGCTCTCTCTGTCTCTCGCTCTCTCTTTCTCTGTGTGTTGCGGCATTGCTGCAAAGGATTATGTTTTATTTATGCGCCGCACTGCGAACTTAACTTCAATAAATGTCCGGCAAATATGTGGAGCATGTGTTTCTTGGCAATTTTTGTCGTAAATTTTTATGTTTGATGGCCGTTCATACTGACTGCGGCTGGTGCTGGTGCTGGTGCTGAAGTTGAAGTTGAAGCTGTTGCCTCTTTAGAGATCTTTCTGGTTGAGGTTGGCCATTGTCGGCGGTTATGTTCTACATTTCGTCATATTATTCGCAGCATTATTGTCAACTGTCTGTCGATTTGGCTGGCAAAAAGTGATGTGAAGTGGCCCAACAACAACGACAACAGCAACAACAACAACAACAATAACAACTTCAACAACAACAACTTTAATGGCAATGGCAAGTTGTGATTCGATTCCTTTGGCGGCGCATCTGAGAAACGTGGCCTTCAATTGCCTGTCGCTAAATTGTGAAATGCAATTACCAATCGAAACATTTAGATATGACCAAATATATACGCCCACAAATACGCCAGACCCAATTGTAATATGAAAACCCAATTATCGGCTCTGCCCATAGGCCATAGAACTGGTTCCCCGGATTGTCTGAGTGACGCTTTTGTCTGTAATTGACTGTGGTTTAATTATAAAACGCCTATTTCTCAATTGGCTTCCATATGCAAAACCACATCCCCAACCCGGGACAACTCGTCGATTGAACACTTTGTGTAATTTGGCCAGCCGTTGTCTGTTTGGCCTTTTTGGTTTGTTGGCCTGTTAATTTAACACTCGCATAAAATGCATTATCAATACATTTAAACCATTGTCAGGTTGGTACCACCTGCCCCTGCCCCTGCCACCACCTCCCCTTGGACTTTAAGCAAACAACAACAGACACTCCAATATTCTGCTACACCACAAAATTTTGTGTAAAAGCAATTATGATTTTGTCATTCGGCAATGTATCTGAAAGATACGAGCTCTCTACACGACATTCGAATCTGGCTTCTGTGGCTGTTGTGGCTATTGCAACTTGGAACCGGGAGGATGTCTGGTTAGTCGGTGTCTCTATGCCAGTGGCAGCTCTCTGGCCCTCTCTCTCTCGCTCTCTCTCTCTCTCTCTCTCTCTCTCTCTCTCCTTTTCTCACTCCGTTATGAATGGCAAATGGGAAACATTTCTGACATTCCCATTTTGTAATATACATGTTGAGTTATCACCGCTCGGTGAAAGCATTTCGAACTATTACCATTTGAGAATGCACTCTTGCCATTTCAATTTCTGATAGGCCATTTTAGATTCACTACATATATTTTCCAATTCTCGTTATGTGACGAGATACCACTGTGATTGTTGTGCAATTGTCTGTTCACCTGTCTCTCCAAATGTTGCATGTTTCAAGCATTGCTGCAGGTGTTTTATTTTCTGTATTCAGTTTCTGTCAGAAATTAGCGTTTGACGTGCTCTTGATGTGGCTTGCCACAATGCCACTAACTGCAATGGATAGCCAGTTGTTGCACATACAAATGCTTACTAATCTGATATTATCAGACGATACTCAAATCAACAAATAGTGATACTTATTATAGAAAATAGAAGCCATTGTAACCTATAGCAAAATCATGAAATTTCAGTATATTAAAACTGGAAAAACTGGAAACAGCATCGATAGTCTGAGGCGTTTTTGCTCATGTTAAACAAAAGAAATTATTATTATTTCCAGAGTGTCTCTATTCTATAAATCATAAATACCTTAAGTAAAATCAAATTGAATAATCATAAAGATTCATAAAGAAACAAATAGGCTCCTCCTTTGAATCTCATACAAAAGGTATGAAACTAACTAAAACTAACGGGCTTCGACTGAACTCAACTTGATTAATGTTTTCTTGTGATGGCCAAATCTGTGGACTACCAACAACTGGCAAAAACCAAAAACAAGCAAGGAAGCTTTGCTTTGCTTTGTTTTGTTTTGTTTCATTGCTCCCCCTCAGAAAAAGTCGTCTAATTACCAATGTTAATGCCAAATCCTTGGGGGTCTTTGAGGGGCGCGGAACGATGGACGGTGGAATGTCGCGTGAATCAGATATGTGCAAATATGTGAAGGAATCAACGCTCGCTCAAGGGTTGCTCAGGGTCATTCTGTACTCATAATCATATCCAACGAGACAGCGACCAAGGCTTAGCCACCCTTTGAACTTTGCACCCGTCAAAAAAAAAAAAAAACTGCTGGATAAGCTGTTGGGCCAGTTTCCTCCTGGATCTCTGGTTCACTAATTGACAAAGTGTTGAATTTCATTTGCCGTCGCTTAAAAATGCCTCTCAGGGTTGACATTAAGTAAATTATATTTAATATGTTTATAGACTTGCGCATATCAACTATGAGTATATAAACTTCTGCTATAACATCTATGTATGTGTGTGTGTGTGTGTGTGTGTGTGTGGAATTGTAATTATGTAATTTTCATATGGATGTGATTTAATTACCGTAATGGGATTTGAGTCGAGCCTAAGAGACTGAGGCGCAGTGTGTAATAAAACACTTAATATGATGAATGATGAATGAATCAGCAAAGGGTTCGCTGCCCCCCAGGAAAGTTGAAAACTGGAATAGTATTGTAGTGTTGTAGACCTGACACTGGACGCAGTCTGTGTGTCCCTGGGAGAGTTGTACACGTTGCAAGTTCTATAGCTTGTTGCATATGTGCAATTTCCCAGGCGTCTTTTCATTTGGCGCGTGTGGCAAATTGAGCCAATTTATTAAGAAAGCAAAAACTTGGCCAATAAGCAACAAAAGAGTTTTTCAATTCTATACCTACAACTGACATTTGTTGGAATTTCAACTTAGAGCGCGTGGCAGAGGGCGGGGAGTGAAGTGGAGGGCAGGTAGAGTCGGAGCAAATTGCGTTTCGTCCTGCTGTCAATGTCAAAAGAATTTCAGGTGTTCGCTTATTTTTTTCTTTTATTCGGGGAGGAACTTTCTCGTGTTCTCGTGTTTTTCTCTAAATCGAAAGTCAAAAAAGTTAAATTATTCATAGCAAAAAAGCAATTTCGAAGCGCAGCGACTGCAAAACTTTTGCAAAACGCAGTCAAATTGCAATTAGCCTTTTGTTGTGCCGTCTTGGCCAAATGCTGTTGTTGTTGTTGTTGTTGCTGTTATTGCTGTTGTTGCTGTTGCACTTTGATGCATGCGTGCCGGAGTCGAAGTCATTCCATGCCATGCAAGGCTCGACTCAAATTTTCTTCTTGGCGCAGCTGACAGCAATTTTCCAGTTGTGAATTATGTGAAATTTGCTGGCTGCCATGGCTAATGGAAATGATTGCCAGCTAAAACGCAATGCCGGCGGGAGGTTCAGTTTTGTTACTGGCTCTTGTTGTTGTTGCCGCCTGTCAGTTGGCTTTAATTTAATTTTGCACACGAATTATATATGAAATCAGCAATAAAAATAAAAAAAAGAGAAAAAGAATCCAAAACAACAAAACAACCCAACAAACAACAAAATGAACATAACATGACCAGCTGGAGTTGAAGTGGCGGAGACTGAGAGGGGGATGTGACGCCAACAAGCGCAAAGAAATGTAAACAATTCATTGAATTTGCAATTACACGCACATTTGGCACACACACACAGACACACACACACACACACACACACACACACATATACTCACACAGCGATGCGTGTAATGTTTGTAGCCTGCTGTTCAAATGTAAAGGCAACACACACTCGTATATATTGCTCTTGTTTTTGTATTTATATGCAATGTATCTCACAGATACGCATCATATATCGGTGCTTATGGCAAGTGTGCCGCATAGACCAGTACCAGGACAAGCAATTCGGAGGGAATTCGATGGAAGTGGGTGGTGTAATGGGGGGGGGGGGTGGTGGTGTTATGTAACGACGCCATTTAATGTTTGCACACATCATGACGCGCGATACGCCTTTATAATCACAAACCAATTGTAAATACGTTTGCCATGTGATTTTAAAATAAAACATATATGCACATATATGTACATATCTCGTTGTGAAAGCATTAAAGCAAATATACACTATATAATTGTGATTACCTATCTAACCAAAGAAATTAACATAGTTAACATTTATATACCCTTGAAGTATGTAATGCAAATCATCGATTTCAGTTCTTAATACTCACTTCTTATGAATAAGAATTGAATATATAAATTCTTTAATATTTAACTGATTGAATACTCCACAATGAAGGGTAAAGAAGTATTGCATATTCATAAAGATGAAGAACTTAATATATTTAGGAAAATAATTTTCAAATAATAATTAAAATAATAAGTAAACATGTAGCTATTTTATTAATTCAATTAATGCTTACGAAGAATACTTATTACTGTAATTCAAATGTTTTTATGGCTATTTCATTTGAATTCTCTCTCATTTATATACCACTAGTATTGCTTATACCACTGATGCACTAAACTTGTTTTTATCAAATCAAATACATTCATCTCTCATGAGCTTGGTACCTTGCCAACACTTTTAGACTAACGTATTCCAAAAATGAATTGTTTTTCGGGTTGGCAAAAAAGAATGCATTAAATATAATGAAATAAATCATTTTATTTGTAGAGGAAAAAAAATTAATTGAGCTTTACAATTTACTCTGCCATTATACTCCCTCGCCCGTTGGAATGGAAAGAAGTTTTGTGGCCGGAGGCGTCCCAGTTAAATCCCAAATGCAGTGTGCATTAGACTCTAGCCGAAAGTTGCTGCAACTCAAATGATTAATGGCCAGAAGTAAGTACAACTATTGGCTGAGCACAGGCAGGGGATCGGACGTGGCACCGTGGAGGAGGAAGGGAGGTCGACCTCTTGCTGAAGTGTTGAGCAATTATAGGCTAAAGCCTGTGAAACATTAAGATTCTCTGGCAGACGTCAATCAAAAGTCAACTCGCAGTGCATAATGAAAACATTTTGGCCATTTCAGCAACGGCACAAAGGCCAAATTAATAAAATCAAAGCGAGGCAACATAACAAAAATTTAATAAAAACTTGGCGAAACAAGTGCAACATACGTATGCGTGGGATCGAGATGGCGGAGGAAGTGGGGGTGCGGATGCTGAGGCAAATAAGATTAATGATTGCAATAAATCCAGTGACAGACGGGACAGACAGACACGCTAATAGTGCCACCAGCAAAGACACAAAAAGGATACTCTGCGCTGTAGCTAATAATGGTGCAAGCGAGTTCAAGAAATCGGGGCAAGCTTAAAGACCACCAACAGGCCATCTCTGGCCCCCCTCATGTGAGCTAGGACTAACGTACCATTACGCTGATTAACACACGCGCCATCGCCGGCAGGGGTTGCTCCTCTCCATCCCCTTGCCCGGAACAACCACTACTGTTTCTGCTGATAACGTCGCGCAACATGCCATAAGCTGCCCGGCTGTCCCGGCTATCCCGGCTGCTCGACAGCCAGCACCGATTGCTGCCCGACTACTGTGGATTGCTCATTTGGCCGTTCTCTGGCCCCGTGGGGTGCACTCTCACACAGACCCATACACACAGAGGATGTGTTGGTAGCAACAGAAATTCATCATCTTGCTGTGCCGCTGGTGCCATATCCTTAAATCTAATTACGACTTAATCGACGCCAGTGGCGACAGTTGCAACGAAAACGAGACATCGCAACCACCAGAAGCCACCCTGAAGAAGCTTATGACGCTCAATTGATAAAGTCAAACCCCGGGCACCGTCACATGTCCTACCATATCCCCTGACCCTGCTCCTTCTCCATCTGCTATAGCAAATCCTGCACTCCCCCCCCCGACGGTGCTCGCCAACTGCGCCGCTTACATGTGTTAATCACAGTCGCCGTTGCTCTTCTCTTTTGTCTTTTGCCGTCAACCCCGGACTGTCGCATTGTTAACTTTAATTGCCTAAAAAGTGCGCCAAACAATACGAGCAATAACGCAGCAACAAAAACAACAACTAGCAGTGGTTTACACAGAGTATCTACCGTGTTTATCTGCTTTAGATATACGCTGCAAAGGAATGTATCTATCAGATACTAAAAGTAAAGGAAATGTGGCTAGATTCGAGGTATTGCTACGGTATTTCTTTGGAAAGATAGAAAATTAAAAATGGTTCTACTTAGTTGTATAAATGTTCTAGAGTAATGTATCTATAGCATATACCTACTTTGCACTGCCTAGTTTGCTGTAGCTTCGTTATTAATAGCTGAAGTTTCCAATTTTCTAAGCTCCGACGACTTTAACATAAAATTGTATCTACAGAATGTCGGAATACCCAAATGCACATTAAATATGCTGTAATAATCGAGTTCAGAGCAAGTATCTGTACGAGTTTAAATAGACTCGAGTTGTTTCTCTTTTATATATACGATTCAAAGACAGATAAGTTAATGAAGAAGGCAAATATATCAATTGGATAGCATCCAATCTATTATACGTGCATCTGAACTCTATTTGTATTTATTCAATTCGCGATTCAAAATTGTAATTAGGAATATAGTATATATCTAAAAGTAATTTCTCTAAGATAGATACAATATTCCAAAATTGGCATCTGTAAAATATACATTTAGCAATTTGTTGTTCTACTGTAGCTAAGCTATTTACGCATGCCAGTTCAGTAACTGTAACTGTAGTATCTCTAACATATTTACAGAGTATACACAAGTGTTGCTTGCTTCGCTTAACAAAAGAAGCGTCAACATTTCGCGTTAGTTTTGTTTTTGCATATTGTGCTCATGTCTGTTGTGTGTTGTTCATTGTGTGTTGTCTCAACGCTGCTTTTGTTTTCTAACACCCGCAGCGACACACATGTGCTGTGTGTATGTGTGGGTGTGTGGCTGTGTATGTGTGTGTGCAAATATCGTTGCATACGTGTGGGCGTAAATGAATAAAATGGCTGGAGCGGCCGAAAAACGATAAATTCAATCGAAAATCGTTACATGTCAATGCATTAATCGGCCATAATCCCATTATGGCGCAAGGATATGCCAGCAACTCCTCTATATCCCTCTCTCTCTCACACACACGCATTGTCTCCCTCTCACTTTCACATATATCTGTGTGTATGGCGCGTGAAAAATATTGTTACGCATCCTTTTGTTGTTGTTATTGTTGCTGCTGAAGTTGTTATTGCTGTTGTTGTTGTTCTTGTTGTTGTTATTGCTGTTGTTGTTGTTGTTGACTGCGTGTCGCATTTGATATTCATGCACGAGCATGTTTTGTTGCTGTTGCTTTTTTTTTGTTGTTGTACTTTTGTTTGCCTGTTTGATGTTTGTTTTGTGCTTTCCGTACGGTTTTATCTGCGGCTCAGCGTCCGCGCATTTGACGATGCCGCCATCACGTCGCACCACCGCGCCGCTGCACCACCACCAACCGCCAATCGTTGGCGGCGCATTTGACAAATGGCTTCTGTTGCAGGACTGCCAGGCCAGCGGATCTGGGATCTGGGATTCGGATTGGGATTGGGATTGGTATTGGGCTTGGGCTTGGGCTTGGGCTTGGTGGCTTTACCGGGATTGGAGGCTTGTGGTGCTGCCAGATGCTCAGCAAATGCATTTTGCTTTCATTGTTGTTTTACATGTGATAAAAATGCCATCTATTGTCCTCGCATTGCATTATTATATTTACCTTGCATTGCCTGCCCCGATCCGATGGCTTTCATATTGGTTGCATTTACTGCAATGAAACCATCAGCAGCAGCAGCAACAACATCAACAACAGCAGCAGCAGCAACAACATCAACAACAGCAACAACAGCAACAACAAATACAATTGACATTAAGCTTCACAATAAGATTACATAGTGAAGAGATGCGGGGTGAAGAGTACAGTGAATCATTGAACTGTAAACAATGCAAATCTGTTAACAATACTTATAAATAAGTATATAATCATATGTATGCATAAATACATTTATAATAATATTTATAGATAGTTGCACTTTTTTCATATTATTATTTTTATTCTGTTTGCGGTTTTTATTATTATATAATAATTTTAGTTTAGGATTAAAATCTTGAAGTGGGTTTAGTTTTGTATTTGCAATGCTGATGGAAAGTGTTTGGATTAGCTCGTAGTCCGTTTCTAGGATATTTACAATATTATTATGCAGTTATAGGTTTAATATAATTATATATATTACTGCAACACTTTTCACAATTTGCTTAAAATCGATCGGACATTTAAATAGTGTTAATACATGTTATGCATGGGTAAAATATTTATCGTTCATACCTTTCACGTCATAACCCATCAAACTTAACAAGTGTTTTTATATCTGATAATTATATATGATTATATATCTGCAATAAAAAGACTTCCAATTGTATAAGCATAGACATTATACCTGTATATCAGATGAACTCATATAAGATGACCCCAATATCATATAATAACTATATTTTCATATAGTAAACGAGAGCGCGCGCTTCAGAGTAATACCGTGTGTAGGTCTCGTAAATTAAGTATTCTGATTATAATTTAACTATATATTAATATTATATAGATACATGAAATTCTAGAGTGGCTTACTGCAACTGCATATTTTCCATTATTATAGCTTTCCATAATTTAAGGCCATTTTTAAAAATTATGCAGGGATATATTAACTGCAGAAAGTAAGTGATTAAAGAATAATCTTTCAAAAGTTTCCTACAGAAAGTTACAAAAAGGTCGGCCTAGAAATACGAAAGATATCGAGAAAAGAAAGAAGATCTAAAAAAACATTCTGCATTATATCGCCTGTTGTGGCACAATGTGCGCGAGCGAGACATAAATATGTGTGTATATACATGTGTATTCACCTAACTATATACACATACTAGATCATGTATTTGCATGAATCACAGTCGTTCGCTCTTTGGAAGAACAGACAGACGGATATGGATACCATTTTAACCAATTTTAATGGGTACAGGGTATAAATTGTATTAAAGAGCGACAAAAAAAAAACAATTCCATATTGATTCAATTAATTTTACGTACTTCTCTATAGATGTTAATAATACTTCTTATTGAAGTATTATTATTATTAATTTGTTGTGCTTTTATTTAGAATTATATTACCAATAAAATAATATAAATGATTATCATTTAATATTAATACTACAATTTACAATACTTAATATTATAATATATCTAGTCTCTTCGCGATTCCTGCGGATTGTAAGCAATTGCAGTGAATCATATTGGGATGTTTATCATATTGTATGTTCATATGCAGAAAGAACGTAAAAGTTAAGACATTTGTACGTTTTCAATATAGAATATGAACTCACACTCTCACTCACACACTCTTACAGACAGATGTGCGAAAATTTATTAATATATTTGAAGGAAAGCTGCAACTTGAACTTGGCCCCATGTCATATATCAGAAATCATAAGCTCCACGCGACAACAAATAAAAAAGAAGCATGAAATTGTAATAATTTCAGCATAGTAGGTTTCTGGGGTAGGGTGGGACAAATGCAGGCGCAGGGTTGGGGGTCGAAGCGGATGAAGCACGACGACATTTGAACGCATAAAAATGCCAGAACCGGTGCGACGTTGTGCCTTGAGGCCGATTTTTGCTACTTTATATCCACTTTATATGCTCACAGGATGTCCCAATTACTTTGAGACTCACACACACACACACACACCCAGATATGATTGTGCATGTGTATCGTATTTCAAGTCAGCCATGTGCGAATAGAACTTAATCTGCAACAAAATGTCGCCAAAGGTGGTTGCCAGGACGAGGCCGTGTCGTGTGTGTTCCTCTGTCTCTGCAAGATTACTTTCTATATTTTCTAACGTCTTTTACTTTTAGTCCACACACAACTCTGTGCAAGTGTGTGTGTGTGTGTTTGTGTGTGTATATGTATGTGTCTCGTATAGCTACATAATTTTTTTCTCATACTCGGAACGTTGCCTTCGGAGGATTTGTGACGGGATTTCCTTTTCTATTATTGGCATTAGGCATGTCCTGTGTGTGTTATGCATTTAAATTGCGTATTTTTCTCAGCGATTTGTCTGCTTATCGTCGGGTCGTAGTAAGTAAAGGGCGTGGCCAAGCAGGCGGATGGGGGAGAAGGCAGACTAAAATTTCTTAATGTTTATGGGCGCAACGTTTTTCATTAAATTTTTGTTTTCCTTTTGCTCTGCAGGATGGCCAGGATGCACGAACCTGGCTCTAACTAGTTTACGATGCCAGCTGAAAATATGGCAGTAAAATGTGCGTTTCATATTCCTCGAACTAGACAGCCTGATCCTTGAAATCCTTTTTTTTAAATACACAGCAATTTTTATGTAATTTTAAAACAAACAATAGTCGGTCCAATGGCCATCCTGGCATGCTACATTACACTCTCTGGCATCACAATCCGACGAGGAGGAGGAGTGGTGTGGAAATGGAGTACTGAGTAGACTGAGTAGACCCGCATTATCCTTTTATCCGTCCGGTGCTTGGCCAGCACTGGCCACGTTATCAGAGACAGCAGCGACCACAGCAAATTTTCAACCCTTCTCATTAGAGGATTTTGAAGGATAAAACGCGACGCTTGGCGCTTTGCTGTTGAGTGATACTTTCTCTTGTCCTCAGAGAGGAAGTGAAGTAGGCAGAACCGTTGCTTGCTAGCCGCTGGCCACTTGGTCAGCAATAGTTTGCTATACTGGTCAGCTTCAGTTGCCTATTATTGTTGTTGTTGCTGCTGTTGCTGTTGCTGTTGTTGCATCTCCTGCTGTTGCCTGCAAATTCGAGGGTTACATTTCCGTGTTTGTTTATTCAAACGGAAGCAAAGTCGTTCTGTTACAACGCCGGAGCAGCCCGAAGCCAGAACACCCATTCACCCGTGTCTCATGCCAGCAGCATCTACATCTACATCTACATCTACATTTACATCCTCATCCACATTCACATCCTTTGCACCCTTTTGTTGGTCATATCCTTTCTCTATGCCTCTCTGTTGTCGTTACTCCTGTTGTTGTTGCTGTTGTTGTTGTTGTGTGCATGCAGGCGATCAAAGCTCAGAGCAATTAATCATTTTGTTTGCCCTTTACACCCATTTATTCAGCCTGAACGCCCCAAAGAGCAACTGACTCGAAACTGGGAACTGGCAACTGGCAACTGGCAACTTGCACATCGAATTGTAGCTGCGGCATGTGGCTGCCACGCATCCCTCGTCGATATGCCCCCGCCTGTGGCACCTCCTAAGCAGCTCTCAAATGGATGCTGGCATCAATCTCCTGCCTAAGCAACATTTTTGGCGCTCATTTCGCTGTCGCATACAAAAATCACCAAACCAACAAACACACAAGCACACGACTCGACTACGAGATACCCTGTATCCGGAGCTATGATTCACTTACGAATAAACAGTTTATAAGAGTAATTTAATTGAAGAAATGTCTCCATTAAAGAGCACGAAAACCACAAAAAACCTTTGAATAAAAACGCAATCTATGTACAAATTACGTTCAGGAAGGAAGATCACTTGGAATAGGTAGATGCATTCCTCTATCTGTTACATTCGTACCATAGTAATTATATCTTATTTTGTCCATTCTCAATGCTCACAGGGCATCAAAGCAGAGAATGTGATGCGGGCCCATAGTTTCTCATCTTTGGCGCAATTTGAAATCGTTAGGCAGCCACATCCCTTTGAATAGTCTCTGGGCAATGGCATCCCGCCCATTTATCCGCCCTCAGCTCGTGTCTGACCGCGACTCAGCTAGCTTGCCTTGACTTTCCGGCTTGGTCCGTACCACCCGGAAATGGGGGCGTGGGCATGCTTTTTACACTAATGGGGGCGTGGTATGGCAGTCGTGATGCCATAATGAGCTCAATTCTCAAAGAATGTTGTTGCGAGCCCTCACTCCATACTATCCCTATCCCCTATTCCAGGATCCCATACCCCCAAATGGCATCAATGGCGTCAATTATTTCATTCTCGTTGTTCTCATATCTGTTGTTGTTATTGTTGTTGTTGTTGTTTTTGTTGGTGGTGTTGTTGTCTTGTTACTGATGACGCTGCTTTTCGCAGAGTTGAACATTTTCTGCTGATTTTGCATTAAACGATTTTGATGTCAGTGCCTTTTTTTCAGTTGTTCGTTGCCTCAATGATTGTTGTTTTTATTCTTCTTGTTGGGTTTATTACTCTTACTGCGTAGTTTGACAACTTTGACAGCACGAGAGTTAATACAATAGTCGGGGAAAAATAGAATAAAGCATGGGCTTCAGTTCAGCAAATTAATAAAATTGAGTATCCAATTCTGCGCATTACTCACATGAGCTCGTATTCGTATAAATGACTTGATATTATAAATAAATAATTTCATAAATCATAAATTGAGCTTATATGGTTATTGAAATTGTAAATGTTATTCGCTCATATTTGCAAAATAATATTTCAACTGGTGCTATACACACTAAAGCTTTAACTGAAAATGATAAGAATACAGACAGACAGACGGACGGATTATTTTCTACTCAATTTTAGTTGCAAGTTCCAATGTCGACAATCCACACAATGAAGTTGTGTTAACATTACACCGTATCAGGAATCACATCAATTATTCTTTCATTAAAGCGGTTCCTACCAATTTAAACTATCAACATATGTATAACACTTAAATGTAGTTACAATTACACTGATACAAAGGAAAACTTTTAAAAATTCTGGAATTATACATGAAGAAGTACATTTGCATTTCCATCTAAGTCTCGTTAATAACTTATAAGACTGCCACAGCAAGACAGTTGGTTTACTGTCACACATCCAAATTCACATTCTCATTTTAAGCAACATCTCATTCCCGTTCCCATTCCCATTCCCATTCCCATTCCCGTTACGATTCCCATTCCATCCTTTCATTTCAGACCTGTATTTATTCGCGATCCTCTCCATTTTTCCTTTTGCTGAAACTGTCACATTTCAACTCACATTTTTATTTATTACATTTATTATGAGAAATTTTGCATGCGCGCATACGCAAGTGTTGAAATGCAATAAAAGTGAGATGCCAAGCAGCAGGCGACACCCCTGCCCTACCCTGCCCTGCCCTGCCTTGCGACAGGCGACAACCCTACCACCCCTAGCAACTACGTGCATGAATATGCGCGCACCTTTTTCCATTTCTTTTTTTATCAACTTTTTTTTTGCTCTCAGTACGCAATTCGCATAATTTTACACACGAAGTAATTTTGCAACACGCCACACAGACACTTGCAACTCCTTTTGAATTTTCACACCAATTTTTCAACTCGACAAACCCGCTCAAAAAAAAAAAAAAAAGAAAGAAAAATCAGCTACAACAAAAAATCCTTTTCATATGACAGGGGTGGTGGAGCTGGGAGGGGGGTGTACGGATGGAAGGGGTGGGAGTGCAGACTATCAACGTTATGCTATAGGAAACGCACGCTGATGTGCGAGAAAAACACATCCGCCCGTTTGGAGGCAACCAGAGAATCCTCCGCCAATTCCATTGCCCGCTGTCTGTTACCAATGTGTGGCCAGCTCTTTGCCTGACTATGAGGGAGCAGTAGGGATGTGGGGTGTTCGTCTGTTAGCCCAATTTGAATGCGCTGGCGCATATATCATTCCAGTTGACAGGACAATTCTCTTATCTGCGCAAAGCCAACACAACAGCCGCAGCCACAGAGTCGCAAAACGGAGCCGGAGTCAGAGTCGGAGTAGCCCTTGTCGGATTTGCGTATTCTCTCTCTGCCACTCTCCCCCTCTCTCTCTCTCTCTCTCTCTCTCTCTCTCTCTGCCTCTCTCTCTCTCTAGCAGTTCATGTTCATGCTAAATGAATATTTAAACAGAAAAATCTCATGCCCATCAATGGTCAATGGGTTGGCCTTTAAGCACAGCTACCACTGCCTTCCTTTTTTTTCGAATTTGATGAAGTCGCCACAGTCACAACAACCATCTATTAGAGACCTCGCACTCGTACGTGTGACCCATTTATCAAGCAGCCCCAAAGACAATCAAAATTAACGCTGGGCGGTGTAAGGCGGTCTGGTCAATCACACACTCTCCCTCCACCCTCGCTCCCACCTCTTCCCGCACTTTCTCCAGCATGCACAAACACACTTGCAATCTCTCTACATGCTCTCCCCTCCCTCTCTCTCTCTCCGAGTGTAATTTGTACAAGCTGCTGTTGTCGTCGTTGTCATTAAAAAGCCATTTCACCCATATATCATCAGAGCCACGCCCACACTCCGGATCCAAGTGCTGGCATATAAATTACTTTATGATATTGTTTTGAACCTGCGCGACAAATAAGATTGTCAGCCCAAGAACTGCCAAGTGTGGGGTTACACCCCACTCCTGGCCAAGGTCTAGAATAGGTCACGCCGTCAGCTGGCAGCATCGAAAATTGAAAGTTCTTTTGCGAATTGTGATTGAGATTTAGTCAAGCGAGCGAAGCGCTTTAACCACACTTATGGCCCATCTGAATATCCTGTGACCGGGCAATAAAAACGTCACTGCCAACCGTCGCACACACACACACACACATACACATACACACAAACTTACACACACTTCTTTGTTAAGGGTCTTACGTTGAGTGGGACAAGCAGTCGCTTCACTGTCAATTCAATTTTATTTTCATTGTGTCATAACAATAACATAAAATTAAAATAACATAAAAAGGAAATTGAGGATGCACGGTAATATATATATATATATATATATATATATATATATATGTATATATATATATATGTATATATAGGAAGGTATCAGACAACAGTTATATCTGGGAAAGAGCAACTGAGAGATTGGCGGCAAATCAACTTGGCGTAAAATCGTCAGGCCGTTATGTTCTGTTGTTGCAACTTCTCTTGTCCTGATGTTGTTGTTATTATCCTTGTTATATTTCGTCAGAGACGCGACGCCACCAAATAAAAAAAGGCAACAAAACGCAAGAGTTGTGCATAAAACAGGAAACGGAAACACATCAGCGTAACGGAAGTTAAAGAGTCGTCACATTCACATAACAATAATGCCAGCCGTATATGCCCCAGCATGCAAGACATTTGCCTTTGTTTTGCTCGTCTTTTTATGCGGTAAAAGGGAACTGGAACATGGGGAAAGGGGGGGGTCAGGCACTGGGGCAACCATGACGTAACAGAGCACAGTTATGGCGTAAAGCATGTAACGTAATAATGTCGCCAACAGTTACCAAGACTTCAGCTTCAGCTTCAGCTTCTGCGGAAATCGCGTCAAATGGCTGCCCACATTTTTATACCCTTACAAGGGTTACAATGATTTTGTCATGAATATAGAGAGTTAACTTTAAACTGGTTGCCTAGACTCTATAGGTCGAAATCATACTCTTTATTAAAAACTCTGGTTATTATTATAACTGAAAATGTTAAGGGTATTAAACTTTCGGCAATCTGATAAAGGTTTGTTCTTCTTGTATCTTTTTCTGTCCCTTTGTCTTTGCGAGGAATTCATTTGGAAAATTAATTAAAGTAAATACTTACTTAGATCCTCTTGTGTATCTGCGAAAGCAAAGACATATCATATGAAATTCAAGGAAAGAGCTTCAAATTTATGTGATATAACCATATAACTTATGTGATATAACCATTAGCTGATGTAATCAATTGTTTTAAAGTTAAGCAAATGTATATCAAATTGTACAAGTCAATTCTAATCATATTGCTTTATATTAGTTTGACGATTACAAAAATTGAGATTTATAGCACAAACATCCGACTAATATTTAATCAATTTGAATTCGAGATTGATTTGAAGATTGTTTACATTACGAAGTATTAAATTCCAGTTGAGGAAGACTATTTTTTCATAGTTTATCAATGGACGAGTTCTAAACGACTTAGCTAATAGAAGCTTAAGTTATGAGACAAGGGTTTTGGTTATAGCCATCCTTGTTGTTAAATATACTGACGTTGAACAGTTTTTACTCATTCAATATAAAAATATATAAATCTAAAAATTAGCATCTATGAACGCCAAGTTAAGGTTAACCTCCTCAATGGCTCTCGATTATTCCATTATATAAAGGCATAATACAGAGTGCCCCAGTCCACTACAGACACTTCTTCTATATGGCAACAACACACAGACACATCATTAATGTCAACAATCTGATAACCACAGTTTTCCCCAACCAATACGATTGGCAAACAATTCGAGTTTTTTCTAACACGCAGTCAAGCGATATGAACAGGAATACCAAGAACAACAACAACAAACAAACAAACAAACAACAACAACAACATGAATTAACCGTAACACAATCGGGGACAATTTTTCAATTTTTCAATTTCGTATGCGCGGCGTATTTAGAATACAATTCGATTAGAAATGCTTTGCTTTTCAATATAATAAATTAAATTTTTTTCCTCCTCCGTCTGATATTCCATTGCCAATGCCATTAACACAGCACTGGATATGGTGGAGTAGGAGAGGTTTTTGGGGTGGGGTAAGGGGTGTGCTGGCAACCAGCACGGTATCTTGGCGGGGGTGCAAAAGGTTGCGAAATTGCGCGACTTGCGAAACAGTTGGGGAATTCCTGTGGCAACGATCTGGAAAAAAAGTGCGCCGCATGCGACTGTGAATCAATTTCCTCCCAAGGAATGAGACAGAGAGGGAGAGGGGGCGAGTTAGAGCTTTAGTCCTGGGTGCTTTCTTAAAATAACAAAATTACTTTTTATATGCAGCCGACTCCAGAACGCAGGATACAGCCGCACAACAACAACAAAAGCAGCAGCAACAACAACAACGACAACAACAGCGAGTACAACAACAGTATGCCATTGACAACCATTAATCATGGAAGCCTGTCAGGGCGGGTCACAGGCTGGGTGTGACTTGGGGGAAGACTTCCTCCTTGTCCTCGTCGTCGTCGTCATCTATGCCTCTGCCAGTCTGCTGATTGTCCTGCGCTGCAATGTTGTTTTATTTCAGTTTTTTTTTTTCCTTTAAACTTTGCCTTTTACATGCTAATGCCTCTCACTGGGGCTCAAGTCATGCTCGTGCCCATGCACAGCCACGCCCAGCTGCGAAATTGACAAGCAAACCGAGTGCGTTGTGACATGACACTTGCAAGGGACCAAGCACAGGACCAGTCGCAGTAGCAGCAGAAGGACCACAGCCAGGACGAGACGCTGGACGTGGGCGTGAGGAAGGCAGCAAACGATGGGCAGGTTATGTATGCCATCATTAGACGTGGTCTGTTTGCCACGCCCGTGCTGTTGCTGTTGTTGTTGCCGTTGCCGTTGCCGTTGCCGTTGCAATTGCCCACTCGCAAATTGGCAGCTCTGCAATGAAGGACCATGTCATGTCACAGGCTGAAACACTACAACGTGCCTTGATGGTCGGTCAAAGTTCAATGCAAAAGCCAAATTCCAATTGTCAAGATGTTGCTGTATGTGCACGTATATATGTATGTACTTGTAACTTTGGGTGTACGTGTGTGTGTGTGTGTATGCAATACGGACATGTCTAATTGCTCAGTTTATGGGGGCTACATGTCATAAAGTGCAAATGCATGCCAAACCCCGCCTAAAAGCAGGAAACAAAACTTGGCTTTGACTCGTGATTTGTGTGTGATATTTGACATGCATTTTCAATTTAACAGCAGCTTTAAGAGACACCTCCTCATCCAATAACGAAATCCATTCATTTTGTTTGTCTGCCATCGTCGTGGGCCAAGTTCCGGCAACACAAGCATCGCCTCCTCTTGTCTTGCCCCGGGCACGATAAAACTTTATGCACTGCAATGGCCAGCATTGACATTTCAAGTGCTGCCGCTTTCGGTAGGGTAGTAGAGGATACAATGGAGGTTCGCCAAGACTGGCGCCATCAGAGAACATAGTTTTAATAATGCACAAGACGACGACTCCAACGGAAAGTAGCATAAAATGCAGGACATACGAGAGCAGCAATGCCAACAGCGCAGTTCACACAGATAAGACCCCGGACTGTCCAAGTTCCGCCCAAGTACAACCATAGCAATAACAACAACAACAACAACAACAAGATGACAGTAGCAGAGTGGAAACATAAAAGGTGGCAAGAACCAGCAAACATACTCGTAGATGGGCAATGCAACTTTGTCTATTCGATGTCAAAATGAATACTTTTGCATTATTTATGCCGGCGCATTTATTTGTTTTCCCGATAACGAACTGCAAAAAGCACAAAAATTCAATGAATTCTTTACAAAGTCCACAGAGAAAATCATTTGGCAAACTTTAAAAATCAAGCATTTGATGCAAGCACTTTATTTCTAAAAATACAAAACAAATATATCATAACTAGAATTCATATTTTTATTTATATATATATATATATATGTGATATATATCTATTTCTTTTTTTGTAATTTTTATTTGATATATATATTTGAATTAAATTGAATTTTCGATCGAAAATATATAAATAAATATGAAAACACAACACATATACGCAAATAGCTTTTCGCTTAACTAAACCTTAGTATCTATTCTATATTAAAGAGTTATTGTAGTTGCACATATACTTAATATTAAAAAAAAAATAATTACAAACAATTTTCGAGCATTTTTAAAGACAGCCCGAAAGTAAACTGTACATTTTAATATTCTATTATTCTTTTAATTGTTATAGCAATGAAATCATGAAAATTATTTATTACAGATCTCAATTCGTATGTTATTCTTATTGCCATAAAATAATTTAATTACAAAGCCTTCTCATTATGTCTATAATTTGTATTATTTTCATTGACAGCCTGAAGGTATGCAGTAGAATTTTGTACCGTACTTAAAACTTTTTTTTTTTTTTTTTTTTTTTTTATTAAAGGAAATATGTACAGATTAGTGCCCTGCTACCTTTAAGGCAGCTTAATCTAATCGGAAGGTGGTAGTTTATAATGTAGGGCCATGGGAAGAAACGGGCATAGTATACATAGTTTAGGGGATATAAGAATTTGGGGGTGTAGATATCACAGACAATTTTACTTTTGGGAATATAGGAACAAGTTTACGTCAAGGCCCGGTCCAGCAGGTCTTGAGGGTGGTGACCTCTGTGCTGCAACACCGAGTCTCCAAGCCAGGCTGTTTGGGTGAGAATCCAGTCTCTCCTGATATTTCTTGGCAACCTCTCGGATTTTGTCACCGATTTTTGGCACCTTGAGATCGCGCTCGATGTCCCTGGTTCTCATGTACCAAGGAGCCCCAGAGATCTTCCTCAGCATTTTAGCTTGCAGAACTCGGATTTTGTTCAGGTGAGTCCTTGCCGCAATTCCATATACTTGGATGGCATAGAAAAGCCCTGGAGCTACTATGCATTTGTAGATTTTTACCTTGTTGTCCAAGGACAGCTTATTGCGTGCTGCAAGCAACCAATTCATTTTTGTTATCCTTGTCCTGAATGAGTGCTGCAGCGACGTAATATGTCTTCTGAAGGTCAGGCTTCTGTCCAGGATGACACCAAGGTATTTGTACGCATGTGTGTGGCTTAATAGGCTCCCATTGATCGTGACACCGGGGCAGTCGCGAATGCGGTTTGTAAAAGTAACGTTTGCACATTTGCCGGCATTGATGCTCACGTTCCACTTCACAGCCCATTCCTGGAATGCGTCCAAGTATTCCTGTAGAGCATCCGTAGCCTGGACAATGCAGGTGCTTTTAGTGAGCACTGCGGTGTCGTCGGCATACGTCGCGATTAGGACCTCTCCTTCTGCGAGTCCGGTCACTGCATTTTGGTTAGGCATATCCGCAGTGAAGATGGAGTACAAGGTGGGGCCTAGAACACTGCCTTGGGGGACCCCGGCTTCAATAAATTTTACAGAGGATCTGCATCCATCGGCCGTCACGCTGAATTTGCGCCCTTCCAAAAAGCTCTTTATAAGCTGGAACAGCTGGGGAGATAGCAGGCTCTTGGCCTTGTAAAGAAGACCAGGGTGCCACACTCTATCGAAAGCTTGCTGGATGTCTAAAAATGCAGCTACCGCATACTCCTTCTTTTCCAGGGCCTCTAGCGCGAAGTTTAAGTAACTCAATTAAGTAACTCTTAAATACGTACTTAACAAAACGTCCATTACAAAAGTACATACTGAATACTTTGTAGATACCAATTAAATATTTTTTCATTTTAAGCCATTTTATGCAACTTATTTTAAATAACAATTTTAAAGAATCTTGTGTCTAGAGTAGCTTTTCTTCTGCTTGGCTTTTACTACAACTTTCTAGCAGATGTCGTAAATCTAAAAAAACTCAATCTTCAAGCCAGATTTGGTTCCTCTAGCCTCGTGCTATGTCCAGTTGTTAAGATCGACACGTTCATGCATCCCAACCAATTCACAGTGTAAAGTTGTTTGTTTATTCACTTGATTAAAAAAAATGCATTTACTGCGCTGGTGTCACAATTAATTGGTGATATAGTCCAGAAGGTTGCTAAGAAATACTATGCGGGGCTGGGTTCCCATCCAAACAGCCTGGCCAGGCGTCTCGGTATTGCTAACCCCTCGCCACCCGTTAGCTATATATCTTATGTTCGTCTCTTCCTGTAGCTCTTAAAAATACTCTATTTCCGATTATATTAGGCTGCATAAAGGGTAGCAAGGCACTAATCTGTAAATATGTAAATAAATATGTAAATTTAAACTGGAAATGCCTATTTAATACTTATCTGGCCTTTGATTTTAATAATCCTTTAACAGTTGACATAAATGCAATCGCTAATCTCATTTATTTTTGATATTTAACATCTGAAAGTGACGTACATTTTGGGAAACGCCCCTTGTAAAGCATACAACAAGTAAGCCCAGCATCAATAGTAGTTGTAGTTTTAAATTAAATATGTGAACTATCTAATTTTAGGAGAGCCTATCTAATAGGTGCATACAATTTGAATTTTGTTCTTGTAAATTAGACTTCATTAATTCATTTGACCTCAACTCTTGTTTACTTTTGTTTTTACCCTTGAATTATTTCAGCCAAATAAACAGCTCTTGGCACAATTCATTCAGTCGAACCACACCTCCATTTGGGGTTTTTGATTTCTGCAATCCCCAACATTATTGAGATGGTTAATACATATGTAAGCGGGAGAATTGATGCTCTGCCATGTCAAAGGCACATCCCAATGCAGTGGAGTGTTTGTTCCTTTCTGAGCAGTGACAAGTGGCCTTCACAAGCTCGCAGGACCTGCCGCTATTTTGTGGGGCAGAAACCAAAATCAATTGAGTCAAGTAGTTGCTTTTGCTACTGCTGATATTGCTGTTCTTGTTGTTGTTATGCTCGGTTGAAGAGGACACTTGTGCGTTGAACACATGGGACCAGGGACCGCCCTGAAGCACTTGAAATAAGTTTGCTCGCTTTGAAGGAGCTGCTCAGCAGCATTTCTTTGGCATATCTTGAGCATGAGAGTATTATACAGAGCGTTCTACAAACTTAAACTTAAATGGTATGTTGGGCTTCACAAAGAACTGAGCCTTGAAGGCATTCTCAATGGGATAATCGAAGCCAATTTCAAAGTTGCGCACCAGCCGGGAAACGGCAATCTCCAGGATCATGTCAACTATGCGCTTGCCAGCGCAGGCGCGTGCCCCAAATCCAAATGGCAGATACATAAATGGCGTGGATGTATCCCCCCACTAACTTCGAGTTGGACTCATCCCGAAGCCAACGCTCTGGCAGAAACTCGCGTGGACGCGGCACAAACTGTTCCATGTTGGCCATCTGGTAGTTGGATGCCATACCGACATCTGTGCCAGCTACAACACGATATCCACTCAACGCTACATCATGGGGCATACGACGTAATGTGCCAGGTCCAATGGGATACATGCGTATGCCCTCCTTGATGCAGGCACGCAAATAAGGCAGATTAGAGGTGTTTTCCATGGTCCACGGAGAGTTCTTGTTGGGTAGCACACCCTTAACCTCGTCCAGCAAACGCGCCTGCTGTGTGGGATTCTTGGCCAAGCTTAGAAGAATGCCGCCAAGTGAGACAAGAGTCTAGAAAGAACAAGAGGTACTTAGAAAATATTGTAAATAAAGCCCAATTGATATCCATACTGGATCCACGCCGGCGAAGAATAGATCCATGGCAATTATCACAGCAGTCTGACGATCGACCCGGGATAGTTTCTCCAGTATGCTCTTCTCAATGCCCGGCTCGGTGCTTAGACCACCAGATTTAGCATCCTCCTCAATCCGCTTAAGGGCCTCCTGAATGTGAGCATAACAGATGTCGGTGATTGTGTCTAATGCACTCATGAGCTTCTTAAAACCAGGCTGTGGAAAATACTTCCAGATGGGGGGGCAGCATGTCCAGAACGAAGCTCAACTCAATTATCTCGCCTAATGCCCCAATCAAACGCTTCGCCTCCTCGCTCTCCCGATTCTCACTCAGCAAACCGAGACGAGTATTAAGCGAGACAAATCCAATGGACTCCAAGATCAAGCGTCGAATGTCTTCGGCAAAGTCATCAGGCATTTCTTGGGTCACGGGATCCCGTATTGCACGTATACTACATAAATATGGTCCAGATTTCAGTGCACAAATTTAACAACCTTTTGCTCACCGCTCCAAGAACTCATCGTTGACCTGCAGCAGATTATTCACATACAACTTGGCATTGCGCGGCTGTAATAAAATGGGATTGACAGCGGTACGCATCTTGCCCCATTCCGGCCCATTACTATACAAATAAATCTCATTAATAAACGATTACGATTTTTAACTGCAACTTACCCAAAGGTTAATCCGTCAGCACCCTCAAATAGATCACGTCTGTGAACCTTTTTGAAGTAGTCAATGGTCGAGAAGCTGCGTCGATATGGCCATTGTCCCTCATTGCGGAAAACTGTCTCATAGTCGACCGGATTCATTGTGACCACGACATCATTGCCAGCCACTCCAGGCATGCGAAAGATATCTCCATATCGCTTGCCTAGATCCAAAAACATTTCATGTACTGGCACATTCTTATAGCGACCTACGATTGCAGATTGATAACAAACCGAAATCGAGCAAAACAGAATATAAAAGATAAAGAGAAAACGAATGAGTAACTAAAAGAGAGAATATTTAAAAAAGCTTTTGCTTTGCGGAAAAAGCTCATATTCGACTTACCACCTGGTAAGAATGAGCATATAAAGTTCAATCTACTGGGGCCGGGTAGCTCCGAGTAAGGTTTCGCCTGCTCTAAAGATGCCGCATCCAAGGCAGATGCGCTCTAAGAAATAAATATAATAATAAACTATACGAACAAAATATGAATTTACTTACTTTTGTGGCAAACGCTCTTTGAATTTGTTGGATCTGCGGACAGATCTTGCTCTCCCTGTTCAGCTGCCTCAAAAACATTTTGACTACTGAAGTTGACTTGCAATTCTATTTAATAGTTCCATCAAATTGAATATTATGATAGAATGAATGAAAGAGAGAGCTTTTGTGAGCTTTCGATTCTCTCAGCACATCGCAATATAATTAGCTTTCATGAAGCATGAAGTTTTCATACCCTGTACGAATTCACAGTTGCTAAGGTGAATAAAGTAGAATCATACGTTAAAGACAGAACAACCCTATATTATATATATATTCTTGATCAGCATCAAAGGTGAATTACGAAACTATTTACGCTACCCAACGTGAGCAATGTGCAAAATATTTTCTCTCACCGAGCTGAGTATAGGGTATCTAGTCATTAAGCACTCTCATCTGAAAAGTTTTTACTTGAATTTTTCAGATTCTCTTTTGTATTCTTATTCGTAACAAACAAAAACATTACAAAAATTAGACCTTGGAAGCATATTATATGCCAACTTAAACAAATTGACAAATGAACTCTGATCAACAAATTTTAAATATAAAAACTGTATGGTTCTGTTAAAACAGTTGAAATTTTTTCATATTTATATAATTTGAACATTAAATAAATTAAATAAATAAATTACTTTATTTGTTTACCATTTGATTTATCATGTATATTTTAAATATTTATAGGTTATAATTTCGCATATTTTGCGAAATATAGTCAACAAAATAGTTAAACATATAAATAATCTAAAATTTATTTAAATATTATCCAGCCAAATCTCTGTTACATATTCACCCATATTACGCATACGGGCCGTGTTAACTGTGAGGCTTTAAATTGTCTAACCTAAACAACACCAGAAGCTGCCAAACTTTAAGCCTGTCAAAGCCAGAACTTCAGACAGACAAAGGGCAATATCGCAGTTGACAGGAAATCTATATAGGATGGCAGACAAACGGCTATAATAAAATCGATTTTTTATATTTGGTCACTGACAAGGGCGCGTCACATTGGGCATTGGGACGCGTCTCGACCAGCGGGCACATAAATATGGCCACACACAGACACAACACACACACATACACACACACACTTTAACGCACACTGACATGGTGCAGACACGCCAACTGATGATGGGCATACAAAAGTTGACCTCGACTTTGAGCTGTCAAAGCCAAAAACTAACTGACCTAAACCAACAAAAATCGACTTTGCAGCCTAAACACAAAGCCTGAGCATGACAGGACCCCGAAGCGGAGGGGGAGTGGGAAAGGCGGGACCGTTCGGTCGGGCGTTAAAATACAAAATATCAGCATGACGCAATGATTTCCGGCAAGTGAAAATGAAACCTGTTGGAGTTGCTGCGGCTGCCGCTGCCGCTGCCTCTTCTGCTGCTGCTGTTGCTGTTGCTGTTGGCAATATAAACAAATTCAATTTGACAGCTGACAGCGACAACGGCGGCTGTAGCTTCAATGACAACAACAAGAACGACTCACACACACACAAAAGCCGCAAGTAATAAACTTTTACGATCTGTTTTACGGCAACGCGGCACGTGCAACTAGGCCCAAAACATTGGCACACACGGGGCCATACAAAGGGGCATGGTTGGTTGCAACATAAATTTAATGAAGCCAAAAACGCGGCACGACAACAACAATGCAGACACCAAAACAAACTCTCTCTCTCTCACGCACACACAGACATATATGTACATGTGTGCAGGCATCGATGGAAACCGAGGCAGAGGCTGAGGCTGAGCTCCGCATTGTAGGCAATAAAAATAAAATAAAAGTAAATTGTTCAAGGACAACAATATTTTAAGCTATTATTCTACAAACGCAGCGAGACAGAGGGAGACAGCGAGACGAGAGAGAGAGTGAGATGGAAATGGAAAGAGCAAGTGAGAGAGAGAGAGAGAGAGAGTATAAGAGTCTGCCCCCCTCTTTGAATGCCGACAAAAGAATTTGGTTTTTTAGTTTTTACGCTTTGCTTTTGTTTTGCAGCGAAAAATGTACAAATATTGCCAAAGGGGGTTGTTATCCTGTTGCCTGTGTGTGTGTGTCCTGTTGGATATTGTGTGCGTCTGCGTCTCTGTCTGCTACTGCGAGTGCGACACAAAAACGTCAGCAGCACTCAAAAAGCATTCGCAATCGCGTCTGCTTCAGCTTCTGCTTCTGGTTCTGGCTTCTCTTGACTGCTCTGGCTGCTGCTCTTGCCTGTAGTAATGCCATTGATGGATGATTCTTTTGCCGGCGAGTGCCGAAAAATAAAAGCACTAAAACTTGCAATTTGTATGGAATACATCAACAACAGACGCGGCCAAACAGACAGGCGGACAGACGGACGACTTTAGCTGTTGGCCAGAAAGAGGCGGCACGACAACAGAACCTGAGTTATAGAAAGCCATAACCTGCACTCTCCCTTATGACCAGACCCAGCAACTCAGTGTGTGTGTCTGTGTGTATCTCTCTGTGTGTGTGTGTGTGAATGGGGCGCGCTTTATGATTGCCAGGCATAAATAAGCGGCAAAAGCACCCCAATGACGGCAAGGGTGTCCTGTTACTATATACATATAAGTATGTATGTGTACGTGTGTGAGTGAGTGTGTTGGCAAAGTGCACTTCCTGTGTCCTTTCAGTGTTTTGCCACCAATTGCTGCCAGCTACAGCGACAACAACAACAACAACAACAAGCAAGGGCTGCTTCACCTGCTTTACATTTGCCCACACAAGGCAAGTCCTTTTTCGTCCTGCGCTTTTTCTGCTGGCGTTGGCGCTGTCATCGCTGTCTACGACTGGATAAATGTATATCTACAGCACACAGGGGCACTTCTTTCTGCCTTTGTATGTGTCTGTATCCGTGTGGATCTGTGTCGCTAACTGCCTTGGCCCCATGCATCTGGATGGATGTCTGCGC